>CAUYQU010073947.1:0-45535 GCA_963574635.1 Cheracebus regulus
GGGAGAGCATTGGAACAAATAGCTAATGCATGTGGGGCTTAAAATCTAGATGATGGGTTGATAGGTGCAGCAAACCACCATGGCACATGTATACCTATGTAACAAACCTGCACGTTTTGTACTCGTATCCCAGAACTTAAAAAAGAGAGAGAGAGAAAAAAAAATACTATACACCAAAAGCATGAGGAACATGAAAATGTGGTAAGCTTATCTTTCAGCCCAGTGGAATCATTGCTGCGCCCCCTGGTGGACACACTCCTCCTTTAAGCACTAAAACCAAATTACTGCCTCTCAAACTTCAGTGAACATCAGAATCGCCTGGAGAACTTATTATAACAAAGATTTTTAAAACCCACCCCCAAAGTTTTTGATTCAGTAAGCCTGGTTGTGGTCTGAGAACCTACATTTTGCACAAGCTCTCAGATCATGCTGCGGCTGTTGGTCCACAGAGGACATTTTTTAAACTTAAAAAAAATTATTGTCAATTGACAAATTATAGTCGTGTATATTTATGGGACACAAAGCAATGTTATGATTTGTGAATGCAATGTTGAATAATTAAGTCAAGCTAATTAACATCCATCACCTCACATACTTATCATTTTTGTGGTCAGAACATTTGGAATGTACTCTCAGCAGTTTTGAAATATACAATACACTATCATTAACTATATCCACCATGTTTGTGCAATAAATATAAAAAAAATTTATTCTCCCTGTCTCACTGAGCCTTTGTGTCCTTAGACCATCATTCCCCCATCCTCCAGTCTCTGGTAACCGGCATTCTATTCTCTGCTTCTATGAGTTCGATCTTAGTTTCCACATATAAGTGAGAACACGCAGCAGTTGTCTTTCTGTGCCTGGCTTATTTCACTTCGGATAATGTTCTCTAGCTCCATCTATGTTGTTGCAAATGACAATGTCTTTCCTTTTAAAGGCTGAATAGTAACATTTTGTGTATATGTGCCCGTTTTCTTTACCCTGTTAATGTTTGATTCCGTAACGTGGCTGCTGTGAACAGTGATGCAGCAAACTTGGGAATGCAGACATCTCTTTGACGTGCCCATCTCAGGTCTTGTAGGTAAACACCCAAAAGGGGGATCGGTGGATCATATGGTAGTTCTGCGTTTAGTTTCTTGAAGAACCTCCATACTGTTTCCATAATGACTAATTTACATTCCCACCAACAGTATACAAGAGTTCCCTTTACACCACACGCTCACCAACAGTTATATTTTCACAGAACACATTTTGATAATAAACTATAAATTACTATTAGAGATATAGGAAGCAAGATATTTGAGAATAAGTAATTAGATGTAATCATGCTCCACTTGTCGTCTACCTTCTATTTACTTTACACTCATTAGGACGGCTACTATTAAAAAGCAAAACAGGCCGGGTGCGGTGACTCACACCTGTAATCCCAGCACTTTGGGAGGCCGAGGCAGGGATCACAAGGTCAAGAGATCAAGCCCATCCTGGCCAATGCAGTGAAACCCCATCTCCACTAAAAATACAAAAATTAGCTGGGCGTGGTGGCGTGCGCCTGTAATCTCAGCTACTCGGGAGGTTGAGGCAGGAGAATTGCTTGAACCCTGGGAGGAGGAGGCTGCAGTGAGCTGAGATCGCACCACTGCACTCCAGTCTGTACCTGGTGACAGAGCGAGACTGTCTCAAAATAAATAAATAAATAAATAAAATAAAAATGAAAAGCAAAACAAAACAAAATAGCAAGTGTAGGGGAGGATGTGGAGAAATTAGAACCCTTGTGCACTGTTGATGAATGTAAAATGGCGTGGCTGCTGTAGAAAACAGCATTGAGGTTCTTCAAAAACTACAAATATAATCACCATATGATCTAGCATCCCACTTCTGAGTAGATATGCAAAGAATTAAAAGCAGGATCTCAAATTGATATTTGCACATCCATGTTCACTGCAGCATTGTTGACAATAGTCAAGAAATAAAAATAACTCAGACATTCATTGATGAATGCATGAATAAACCAGCTTTTATGTGCAGGACTTAGGAAGAAAGCCTACAGCCCACCCAAACAAGAGATCTAGCAGAAGGCACATGAATCTGGGGTCCACAAACGACTACACACGGAGAACAAGATGGAAATAAAACTCATTTGATTTTCTAGGCTGCTGAATACATGGGAAAACTTTTTTCTCACAACTGTAAGTACAAATGTGATGTGGCAAGGAAAATGGCTTCTCAGACTCACAGGCTGCGTGACAGGGAACTACGATTACTTAGGCCAACGCCAGGTGCAGACGCCAGCCATCATTTCAATGGAATTCAAGAACACGCCGCTCAGGGTTGCACTGACCCTGAAAAGAACCCCCCCACCCCCGTCTCTAGCTGCTGGCCTTGGCTCCTGTACAAACTGCTCGCTTACTGATATTGGGAGTTTTCACTGTCTTTAACTGCTGGCCTTGGCTTCTCTACAAACTGCTTGCTTGCTTGCTTGCAAAATCTGCTTGCAAAGATCCCTAGCCCCCCCGAAAATCCCCCAGCCCCCGGAAGAAGTGTTTTTTAGTATAAAAGCCCAGCTCTCCCTCAACTCGGGGCCACGGGTTGGAGAGACGTGAGTCCTCCGTGGTCTCCGGCAATAAAGATGCTGCAATTTGTCATACTTTTGTCTTGGTGCTGGTCTTCTTATCTCGCTAAAAATACAACACAAGGAAGCTCTCTCAGGGATTTGTGGCAAGACTGCTACATTTACCTACACAGGTTGTGAGCTAAATACTCCAGCTTTTCACATAGAGTGTGTTGTAAATGGTACCCCCTAAGTTGCACAGTGCCCAACCTGTGTAACCTTCCTTGGGTTCCTTGTTGGTGGTCAGAATGCATACTACTTATGTAGCCCAATGAAACCAAAGCCAATAATGTATTTTAAAGTGATACTGACTAAAGAGTGCATGTAAGCCTCTGGAAGAAGAAAACTCAGATCTTCCCCAGAGGATCTTCAAAAGAATTCTCAAAAAATTGACAAAAAAATTTCAAAAGAACACCCGCTCACCGTGAAAAATCACAAAATGCACAAGCGAGCAAAGCACCACAGGTGAGAGCCATAACAACTGACAGTGGATTCACAGAGATTACCGGTAACAGAAATATCAGACACCGAATATTAAATAGTGTATCTGATTTGTAAGAAGTAAAGGTTCTGCTTTGTTAGTCTTGTTTTGTTGGCAACAGAGTTTCACTTCACTCTGCCTCCAGAGCAGTAGCTGGGTCCACAGGTAAAATCCACCGCACCCCATCACCTCACCTTCTCCTTCTTCTTTCTCTTTCTTTCTTTCTCTCTCTCTCTCTTTCCCCTCCTCCTCCTCCTCCTCCTTCTTCCTTCTTTCTTTGTAGAGACAGGGTCTTACTATGTTGCCTAGGCTGGTCTAAACCTCTTGGTTTCAAGCAATCTTCCTACCTTGGCCTCCCAAAGTGCTTGGATTAGAGGCATGAGTCAGCATACCTAGCCCTGAAGAAATTTTTTACCAAGAGAATTCAATATATTGATATAAGAAACAAAAGCAAGTGTATTTTTAAAAGATCCACATATAAATTTTTTAATGAACAATATGATTTTTGAGATAAGAAACTTAAAATATGAGTTAAAATCTATCTACCTCTTTGCTTTGGGCTTTGAAATTTATGGTAACACAAATGAGACTTCCACTGCTCTTGGTGGGGTGGACTGAGTAACTCTCTTCCTGAAAACAAGGAAAGCAGCTATGGAGACAGAGCTGAAGAGTAAACTGGGAGTTGGAGGCCATTGAAAAGGCCTGTACGGGTGTTACTAGTATTAAAAAGAGAAAAAAGAATAAAAAGGAAGGCAATATTCAATGGATGATGGCCGGGAATTTCCAAAGTTAATAAAAGACTTATTTTTCATACTCAGGAATGCTAATGATGTTATATATAAACACACATACAACTTTTATTTAAACAAGATGCAAAAAGCATGAACAATTAAGTAAAAAATAAGTCCAATGCCATTACAATTAAGAACTTTGGTTCAGCTAAAGTTATAAAGAAAATGAGAAGACAAACTACAAATTGGAAGGATATATTTGGAACACATTTCACTGACAAGTGACCAATAACACAGCAATCATTTCTTAGTTCTCCCTTGTCAGCAACGTTTTACCCTGTGGGTGACTCCCTCCATAAAACACCTTCTTCCTGTTTCCTAGACACAGTCTCCTGACTTCCTTCCTCTTTGTCTGCACAAGGCTCCTCTGTCTCCTTTGGTGTTTTATTTTCATGCGGTTCTAAAGTGAAGTGACCTAGAGCTCCGGCCTTGGACCTCTTCTGCTGTCTTACCTGCTTTTATTCCCTAAGTGACTTCATTCAGCTTCGTGGTTGTCATGCCATCTCTCTGCTGATGAATTCCAATTGGATATCTCTAGCTTAGACAGCTGAACTCTGGAGTCATCTTGCTGCCTGCTCCACATCTGCTCTGGTATTTCTACTGGGTTCTTAATATGTTTTTTAAAAAATGAGCCCCAGGTATTGCCTTTGAAATCTGCCCCAGTCTGCCCATCTCCTTTCAAGACAATCCCATCCTTCTAGCTGCTTTGGCAAAATCTTGACATTATCCTTGACTTCCCTCCTTATCTCATATCCCAAATACTATCTATTTGCAGATCTTGTCCCTAACTTCAAAATATGCCCAGAATTAGATCACTTCTCACCATTTTCACTACCATCATCCTAGTCAGAACCATCACCATCCCTCACCTGGATTATTGCAATACTCTTCACCTGCTCTCATTGCTTTTGCCCTGTCCAGTTACATGTCAGCCAAATGACTTCTGTTAAAACCTAAATCACATCAATTCTCTGCTCAAAGCCCTTTAATGGGTCCCTGTTTCACCTACAAGGTGAAAATCCCTATATTGACTTACAAGCACGTACATGTTGTGCTGTCATTTCTTCTCTGACTTCATCCTATAACACTACCCCCCTCCAATGCCCCTCTAGCAACTTTGAATATTGTACTGTTTTTCCAACAAGTAAAGCCTTCTCTTTCAGGTTTCTTAAGTTGCCATTCTCTCTGCCTGGGAAGCTCTTCTTACAGATGTCTGCAGGCTCACTCCATCAAATCCTTTAGGTCTTTGCTTAAAAGTCACCTTGTCAGTAAGCCCTCCCTGTCCAGCCTATACATAACTGCAAATCCTCCTCAACATACAGATATATTCTCTCATTTCTCGCTTTCTTCTTTTTACATTACTCTCTAATATAGTATGCATTTTAGTTATTTATTTATGTTCTTTCTCCCCCACTAGAAATTTCCATGAGGACAATGATTTTTATATATTTTATTTACTTCTACATCGTCAGTACCTAGAATAGTGCCTGATTGTGTTGAATGATGAATAAATTAATATAATATTTAAAGGTCCTATACTCGTGTATGTGAGAGTATGGAGCATCAAATTGTTTACACACTACAGATAAGAGAGTAAATTTGTGCAATCACTTTGGAAAACCATTTTGCATTGCTTAATAAAGTTGATCACTTATATGTCCACAACCCAATGATCCCTCTCCTATATATATCCCCTATGGAAAATCTTGCACATGTGCAATAGAAGTCATGAGCAAGAATGTGCAGTGACGCTTGGAAAAGAAAATGGAAACAGGGCATGGTGGTGTGCACCTGTAGTCCCAGCTACTCAAAAGGTTAAAGTGGGGATATTACTTGAGGCCACGAGTTCAAAAACCTGTGAATAGTCACTGCATACTCCAGCCTCAACAACATAGCAAGACCTTGTCTCTAACAAAATATTAAAAATAAAAATAAATTAAAAACCAATTTACTGACCATTAATAGTAAAATGACAAAATATGGAGTATTATAAAGCACAAAAATGAAACTACAGCTACAATCATCAATATGAATAAATGCCATGATCATAAGGTGGAGTACAGTTTCAGAATAATATGTATAAAAGTGGCTTAACTTATGTGAAGTCCACTAACATTTAACAATTATTAATATATTGTTTAGGGATACATATGTATGTACACACACATACATGCACACAAAAAATCAGTCATTGTGTACACAGACACACACACACATTTTACATATATATATATATATATATGCCCTGTCCAGTCACATGTCAGTCAAATGACTTCTGTTAAAACCTAATCATAGCAATCCTCTGCTCAAAACGTTTTAATGGATCCCTATTTCACCTACAAGGTGAAAAATCCTTACTCTGACTTACAAGCACCTACGTATTGTGCTGTCATTTCTTCTCTGACTTCATCCTGTAAAACTTTCCACCTCCCTAATGCCCCTCTCGCAACTTTGAATTTTGTACTGTTTTGCCAACAAGCAAAGCATTCTCATAATGAATCCATAAGGAAAGTCACCGGTATAATTAACAAGTAATTCCAGAGTGAAGGGAAGGAATGTGAGTCTTGGCAATCTCATGAGAGCATCAAAGGTGCTGGTTCAACAAATTGGGTATAAAAAAACATACTTCAACATAATAAAAACCATATATAACAAATCCACAGCTAGGATCATATAGAATGGGGAAAACTGAAAGCCTTTCGTCTAAAATCTAAAACAACACAAGGATGTCCATTTTTATCACTTTTATTCAACATATTACTAGAAGTCCTAGCCAGAACCATAAGACAAGAGAAAGAAATAAAGGGCATTCAAATTGGAAAGGAAGAAGTCAAATAATTTTTGTTTGCAGACAATATGATCTTATGTTTAGAAAATCCTAAAGACTCCACAAAAAACTATTAGAACTGATAAATAAGTAAGTTTGCAGGATACAAAAATCAGTAGCATTTCTGTATGCTAACAGCAAACAATCTGAAAAAGGAACCAAGAAAGCAACCCCACTAACAATCACTACAAATAAAATACCTATGAATAAACTAAACAAAAGAAGTGAAAGATCTCTACAGTGAAATCTGTAAAACATTGATGAAAGAAATTGAAGAGGACCTCAAAACTGGAAAGATAAACCATGTTCATGGATTCGAAGAATCAATATTGTAAAAAGGTCCATACTACCCAAAGCAGTCTTCAAATTCAATGCATTCCTTATCAAAATATCAATGGCATTCTTCACAGAAATGGAAAGAATAATTTAAAAATTTATTATGAGCCCTGGCCAGGTGCAGTGGCTCATTCCTATAATCCCAGCACTTTGGGAGGCCAAGGTGGGCAGATCACTTCAGGTCAGGAGATCAAATCCAGCCTGGCCAACATGGTGAAACCCTGTCTCTACCAAAACATACAAAAATTAGCTGGGCATGGTGGTGTGCACTTGTAGTCCCAGCTACTTGGCAGGTTGTGACAGAAAAATCGCTTGAAACTGCGAGGCAGAGGTTGCAGTGAGCTGATATCATGCCACTCTAGCCTGGGTGATAGAAGGAGACCCTGTCTTAAAAAAAAAAAAAGAAAATAAAAAGTAAAAAATAAATAAAATAAAATACATATATATATATATAGAGAGAGAGAGAGAGAGGGGGAGAGAGAGAGAGAGAGAGAGTGGGAGAGAGAGAGAGAGAGAGAGAGAGACAGAGAGACAGAGAGAGAGGCACAAAAACATACTAAAAGCAATCCTGAGCAAAGAGAATGAAACGGAAGCATCACATTTCCTAACTTCAAATTGTACTACAAACTATATAACCAATACAGGATGGTACTAACATGAAAAACAGATGCATGAGCCAATGAAACAGAATAGAGAACTCAGAAATAAATGCATACATTATCAGTCAGCTCATTTTTGGCAAAGATGCTATGAACATATATTGAAGAAAGGACAGTCTCTTCAATAACTGGTACTGGGCCTATAATCCCAGCTACTCAGGAAGCTGAGGCTGGAAGATCAGTCAAGCCCAGGAGATAGAGATCAGTTTGAGCATATAATGAGACTCCATTTCCAAAAAAAATTTTTTTAAGAAAGAAAAAAGAATAAATGGTAGTGGAAAAACTGGATATCTCTATGCAGAAGAATGAAAGTAAGCTCCTACTGTCAAATTCAAGAATCAAAACAAAATAGATTACAGACTTTTAAATCTAGAACTTGAAGCTATGAAACAACTGAAAGCAAACATTGGGAAAACACTGCACACAATTGGTCTGGGCAAAGATTTCTTGGCTAAGACCTCAAAAGCCCAAGCAACCATAGTAAAAATGGACAAATAAGATCATACCAAGTAAAAAGCTTCTGCACAGCAAGAAAGCAACAAAGTGAAGAGACAACCCACAGAATGGGAGAAAATATCTGCAAGCTACCCATCTGACAAGGGACTAATAACAAGAATATATAAGGAACTCAAACAACTCAGTAGCAAAAAATAAACAATGCAACTTCAAAATGGGCAAAGGATCTGAACAGACATTTCTCGAAAAAAGACATACAAATGACAAGTATATGAAGAAAATGCTCAATATTACTCATCATCAATGAGATGCAAATCAAAATCACAATGAGAAATCATCTTACCCCAGTTAAAATGTCTTGTATCAAAACGACAGGCAGTAACAGATGCTGGTGAGGATATGGAAAAAAGGAACCCTCCTATACTGTTGGTGGGAATGTAAATTAATACAACCTCTGTGGAGAACAATGTGGAGAATTCTAAAGAAAGAAACTAGAAATATAGATTCAGCAATCCTGTTGCTGGGTAAATATCCAAAAAAAGGAAATAGATAAGTAATATTGGCATTCCCATGTTTACTGCAGTACTAGTCAACAATGGCTAAGATATGAATTCAACCAAGGTGCCCAGCAGTGGATGAACGGATAAAGAAAATGTGGGATATATACACAATGGACTATTACACAGCCATAAAAAAGTATGAAAACATTATTTGCAGCAACATGGATGGAACTGAAGGACATTTTGTTAAGTAAAATAAGCCAGGCACAGTAAGACAAACATTATATGTTCTCATTTATGTATAGGAGTTAAAAGAAAAAATTGACCTCATGGAGACGGAGAGTAGAATGATGTTGACTAGAGGCTGGGAAGGGTACCAGGGAACAGGGGATAAAGAGGAGACAGTTAATGGGTACAAAAATAGAGTTAGAAGGAGTAAAAAAATCTGATGTTTTGTAGCATAACAGGGAGACTATATTTAAGAATAATTTATTGTATTTTTCAAAATAACTAAAAGAGTGCTTTTGGAATGTTCTTAACACAAACAAATAATAAATGTTCAAGGTGATGGATAGCCTCATTACCCTGATTTGATCATTATGGATTGTATGTTTGTATCAGCCCATCACATGTACCCCATAAATATGTGCAACTATTATGTATCCATAATAATTAAAAATTAAAGAATTTAAAAAATAAAAGGTAAATCTAAGCAAAAACAGAAAGATACAATAAAGTTCTGTTTCTTAATGTCACTGAAGCACCAGGGATTCCATGTAAGGCCTGCTGCTGGCCGCACAGAAAGCCAGTCACTGAAACAGTTATTGCCAAGGAAGAAAGCTTTAATGAGGTGCTACGGCTGAGGAGATTGGGGATCAGTCTCATATTCATCTCCCTGAATGACTAAAATTAGGGGTTTATATAGCAGGGAAGAAATGAAACTATGTGTGAGAAAACAGGAACTGGAAAGGAGTAGGGAAGCAATCATAATAAATGAAGGCCTGGAGTCTCATTGTCTAGATGCCGTGATGTGGTGAGTCTCAGTTCTTTGATACTGTGTGAGAGGCCAGGGGTCCTTTCCTGAGGAAGGAACTCAGGTAAATCAAATGTAACGTTCACATGTTAACACCAGAGAGGTCAATTCTATGTTTATCCATTAAAAAAAACAAAACAAAACAAAACTGTCTACGAGACTCTTGGGTTGGTTTTATTAATTTTATGTGGGTTCATATAGTTAGTTCTCTTTAGGATCCTTTTTTACACCTTACACATACATCATTGTTTTGCAGTTTGAATCTTACCTGAATAGTGTTGGTAAGCATGCCAAACCAGGGATTTGGGGGGCGGGGGTGGGTAACACACTACTTTTTGATCAACCAACATTTAAAAAAACCTTATTGGATCTTATAAATTGCAGATGAAGGTATGCTGTTTGTTATGAGTGAAATGTAGAAATGTATGAAGAAATGTTACAAATCAGTAATCCCTCCATTCTTTTATCATCATAAGGGTCCAATGTTAAAACTCTGTGTCCCAGCCAGGCACACAGTGGCTCATTCCCAGAACTTTCCGAGGCCGAGACAGGCGGATCACTTGAGGTCGGGAATAGGAGACCAGCCTAGTCAACATGGTGAAAACCCATCGCTATTAAAAATATAAAAAATTAGCCAGGCGTGGTGGTGGTGCACCTGTAATCCCAGCTACTCGGGAGCTGAAGCAGGGGAATCACTTGAACCCAGGAGGCAGAGATTGCAGTGAGCCGGGATTGCACCACTGCACACCAGCGATGCAATCGCCAGCGAGACTCCGTCTCAAACAAACAAAAAAACCCTGTGTCCTTTCACGTGTTTCTTCCTGCTGCCAATACTCTAGCTTAATTAACTTTTTTGTTTTATAAATGGAACTATATATACACCCATATATAGGTATGTATGTATGCGGTTGTGTATAAAACTCAGCAACTCATTAATATACATACACATAATATGTATAGACTCGTTTACATACATAATATACATAGACTCCTTTCCAGATCAAAGTATACAGATTTAATTGGTTCTTTTAAAATACTCCATAATAACTCATTGAATGAATAGACTATAATTTATTCCAAGATTTGATTGTTCCCAATTATTTATAACTACAAATAACGCTACAATAAACATTTCTGTCATTGATCTCTACATTCTGGATTCCAAACTGGGATTGCTGGGCCAACTTAACATTCTGGATGTTAAAAATAACTGTCTGGGCCAGGCAAGGCAGCACATAGCTGCACTTGGAAGGCTGACGCAGGCGGGTCACTGGAGGCCAGGAGTTTGAGACCATTGTGGACAACACAGGGAAACTCTGTCTCTACAACAAATGCAAATAGGTAAATAATGGCCTGATGACTTCCTTCATCTTTTGCAGCACATTAGACACCTAGCAACAGAAAATGAGAATGCTTTGCTCCCCACATCCTCACCAGAATGAAACATTACTATTTGTCTCCCTGTTTGCCAGCCTGATGATTGAAAACAGTATCTAATTTTTGTGTTAACCACCAACATTCTTTATCTGCTGCTTCCATTATGGTCAGCAAAGGTGGTGTAGGCACCGCGGCTCCCTAAGCTCACTGCTCATCAGTATCTCCTGGGGAGCATTTAAAAATGCTGATGCCCAGGCTTCTTCACAGACCTACTGAAATGGAATCCTTTTGTGTTTATGTTTTAATTTTCACAGGTGATTCTGATATAGCTAACTTGGCACCTAGTCACTGACAGGCAACTGAAAATCACAAATAGAACCTATGCAGACTTTTAAAAACCTACATTTCAAAATATGTGGTGTGTGAATTAAGTATTTAGAAAAACAAGATACCCAAATGAAATTCAATTTACATGCAACATTCTAATTCTATGAGTTGTTTAACAAGGGCTGATGCCTGCATATTACTTCTCTGCTTCAGAAACCAAAGCCTAAGGTACAGAAAGCAGCTGTGGACCGGATATTTCTGAAGGACGATTTTCTGGCCAACTGTGGATTACTTCTTATAGAACATAAACACGGATCTTTGTGAAAACGAAATAAGGTCGAGAGAGTCTTGACCTGTCATCACTGGACTCTGACCCATCAAACCTCACTTGAAGCATAGAGAAAAAACTGCTACTCCAGAATGGACCTAGGCAGGGCAAGGGAGTTTTAAAGACATGACTCTTGAGAGGTCAGCTCAGCTGTTTGAGGGGCGTGAGTAGCAAGGCAGGAACATTCTCTCCTCTCTTGAAACCAGAAAGGGGCCACCTTGGTATCACACATTGCCAGCAGCCACCAGGTGGCGAGTTTCCCTTACTTTCCTCAAAGTCCAAAGTACTTAAGTTGAGAGAGAATAAAATGACTGCAAATTCTGCATCTGGTTAAAAAGAAAGTGAAGAGGTGTAGTTTATATCTGGACCATAAGTAATCAGGGAAGCAGACAAGATAATCACAGCACTCAACTGAACATGTCCTGATTGAGATCTTAATCACCAATGGCTTCCGGTAGTTATATCCTCTCTGTGTCCCGTGCCTTATTTATTCAAATGGAGTAATAACAAAACCCACCTTGTAGGGGTTATTAGGAAATGATTAATATGTGTGAAGTACTGAGATACGGCCTGGCAAGTTCTAAACATTCAATATGCTTAACAAGAAAAAGAAAAAGAGAAACAGAAAGAAAGAGAAGCTGGGCACGGTGGCTCACGCCTATAATCCCAGCACTTTGGGAGGCTGAGGGGGGCAGATCACGAGGTCAGGAGTTCAAGACCAGCCTGGCCAGCATGGTGAAACCCCGTCTCTACTAAAAATATAACAATTAGCCAGGCGTGGTGGCAGGCACCTGTAATCCCAGCTACTCTGAAGGCTGAGGCAAGAGAATCGCTTGAAACCAGAAAATGGAAGTTGCAGTGAATCGAAATCATGCCACTGCACTCCAGCCTGGGCAACAGAGTGAAACTGTCCGAAGGATGGGAGGAAGGGAGGAAGGGAGGGAGGGAGGAAGGGGGGAAGGGGGGAAGGCAGGAAGGGGAGGGAGGGAGGGGGGAGGGGAGGGAGGGGAGGGAGGGGAGGGAGGGAAGGAGGGAAGGAAAGAAGAAAGCCTCTGGTACTGTATTACAGCCTCATTTTAATTGCTTTTATGCTGATTTTGATTTTGGATATTTCTTTATTCTTAAAATCTAAAATCTCCTAGAAAGTCATATTTATATAAAAACTGGAAATGACCTAGTTAAAATAGATAAATGTAAAACAGGGCTTAAGTACTTCCCGTTTTGAGAAAGAATAATGTATAAAACCCTCAAGTTTAACAAAACAGATAAATTTAAGAGATTACAAGAGAGCATTTTAGAAAGAAATCAATAGCAGACTTTCTTTCAAAGTAAGCTTCCTTTCTGTATTAAGAATTTGGTTCAACTTGTGAAATTCATTTGCTCCTCACTATTCTGTGAAGTGAGATGAAAGCATCCTTAGGATAAATTGGGAAGCTGAGCATTCCGCTTCTGCAACCCCTGCTTCCCCTTTTTGAAATGTTCCCCTCCCTACAAGCTTGCCATACCACTTGCCTGCCACCTATCCCCTTCTATCTCCCAACCCCCTCCCTCCTGGGGGGCGCAGGCCATGGTTGAGGATCAGGAGGAAATGCAACACAGTCCGTGGTACAGGCTGAAGGGCAGAAAGGAGCCCTCCTCTTTCCCCCAAGCTCCAGGAAGCTTGTCACACAAGTGGAAAGCTGGAGAGTGACCTGGGCATAGTGCTGCTTACACTTGGGCAGACTTCTGGCTGGGGGCAACTTTGACTCCAGGAAGTTAATAATAACCATGCGGGCTGGGCGCGGTGGCTCACCCCTGTAATTGCAGCACTTTGGGAGGCAGAGGCGGGTGGATCACCCGAGGTCGGGAGTTCAAGACCCACCTGGCCAACATGGTGAAACTCTGTCTCTCCTTAAAAAAAAATACAAAAAAATTATCTGGGCGTGGTGGCAAGCACCTGTAATCCCAGCTACTTGGGAGGCTGAGACAGGAGAATCACTTGAACCCGGGAGGCGGAGGTTGCAGTGAGCCGAGATGGTGCCATTGCTCTCCAGCCTGGGCAGCAAGAGCAAAACTCCATCTAAAAATAAAAAAATAAATAAATCATGGGGAAGAGGAAGAGGAGCTGGCTATTGAACTCTTTCTCTATTGTAGGTACTGTTGTTGGCACGCTCCCTCAATCGCCAAAACACCCTGTGACCCTGTGACATGGGGACAGAGATAAGACACTGAGCCTGCAGAACGGTCATAGTCAGTGAAAAGTCTTGACCTTCCGTTTGTCTCGAGTGTTAAACTACTACTGGGATGGAATATGTCCAAACCAGAGAAAGGGGTTCAGTGAGATGAGCATTTCAGTGTCATTCTGGAAAAAAACAAAAATCCCACAGTGTTAGCCTAAGCTCTACTCACACAGATTCACACATAATCTGCTTCCGAGACACTTGTGCCCTTCAATCAAAACCGAAGTTTTTCACTATTCTCTCTTTGCATGTTCTCACTTATATGTGGAGCTAAATGATGAGAACTCATGGACATAAAGAAGTGAACCGCAGACACTGGGGCCGGCTCGAGGATGGAGCGTGCGAGGAGAGAAGAGCAGAGAAAATGACTATTGGTACTAGGCTTAGTATCTGGGTGATGAAATGATCTGTGTAACAAACCCCTGTGACACAAGTTTGTCTGTATAACAAACCTGTACATGTACCCAAACCTAAAATAAAGGTTTGAAAAAAAAGAAAAGAGAAAAAAGACAAAAGGAAAAAGACAGTTTAGTGTAATGTGTTAGCATGAATTCGGCATCAGATCTGTGTTGGAAACCCATTTCGCTGCTTAAAATCTGAGTGATTTGGGGAAAACATTTCTGAGCCTCCGTTTCCTCTCTTATGAAATGAGAATAATAATTATCAACCTCCAGTATTAAAAGAGTTAACTGAGTTAACATCTGTCACCACATTTATATCAGGGCCGTGTGGCCGGGACTCACACTCCATGTCATATTCAGATGAATACAATCAAATATCTGAAAGTCAACGAAGGTGAGTTCAATCTTTATACTCATGTCTCTTAGACTATTATGCGGGAATAAATCTCGAACCTGCAACAACATCTCCTGAAATGACTTTCATGTTCCTTTGCTCTCTCATTCCATGTCTCTCCCAAAGCATGGCTCCCATTCCCCAAATGAAACTTCCTTGAAAACCTGAGCTTATTTTCCTCCTTGCTCAACCTTCTCCTCCAATCTGATTTTTCTTCTCTCTGTTGAGGAGAATTTGACCACGTACCCGTTTCCAGTGATGGTTCTTTCTGACTTTGACTCTGATGCTGCTTCAGAGAAGCCAGCAAAGGGGATAGAAAGGGTGGGAAGAAAGTGAGACCTAAAGATTGCTGAAGGACTTTGCTTAAAACTTACTGTCATTTTTTACAGTGGACTTTGGGGACTCAGTGCGGCGGGAAGGGTGGAGAGAGGGTGAGAGATAAAAGACAACAAATTGAGTTCAGTGTAGCCTGCTCGGGTGATGGGTGCACCAAAATCTCACAAGTCACCACTGAAGAAATTACTCATGGAACCAAACACCACCTATTCCCCCCAAAACCTATGGAAATAAAAATTGTTTAAAAAATTAAGTATTTTTAACATAATTGGCATACACATGCAAAGCTACTTGCCAATGGCCTGATACAAGAGCAAGTATGAAAATAAATAGACAATTTTTTTCTCTTATATTATTGACTTGCAAATTTTCACTACTCTTCCCTCATTCAGTAAGCTACCTCCAGAAATATCTGTTTCCTCCTCCAATGCCATGTTGCCCATCAGGTTATGTTAGGAGCTCTTTTCTATAAAATAATATTCCTTCATGAAGACAATGGTGCTGGAAAAAAATATGGACCAGAAACCCAATAGGGGGAATCCTGGGCAAGTCAGTAGTTTGTCCTCAATGACAACCTATTGGCATATGGGACAAGCTATTCCTGATCATGTAGTATTGTCCTTCTCAAACTCCTGACCTCAAGCAATCTTCCGGCCTCAGCCTACCAGACTGCTGAGATTACACATGTGAAACACCACACCTGGCCTTGGGCTGTCCTTTGCATTGCAAGATGTTTAGCGCCCTGGGCTCCGAGGTTCTATATGGCAGTAGCTATTTTTTACTCAGATGACTGTTCACTAGCAGTGGGCTTGCGTCCATCATTCCCACTTGCCTAAAGGAGCAATTTAAGGATTTCTTTCTATACAAAATATGTTGTTCCTTGGGAAGTTTCTGATTTTAGTGACTGACTTTTTTCTTTTCTATATATAAAATTAAGATTTATTTACTTTATCTTATTTACATTGAAGGACTAGATCTTTTCTTAATAACAATAGTATTGGCTGGGGGCGGTGGCTCACGCCTGTAATCCCAGCTCTCTGGGAGGCCAAAGAGGTCAGATCACGAGGTCAAGAGATTGAGACCATCCTGGCCAACACGGTAAAACCTCGTCTCTACTAAAATACAAAAAATTAGCCAGGTGTGGTGGCGCCGGCCTGTAGTCCCAGCTACTCAGGAGGCTGGGGCAGGAGAATTGCTTGAACTGGGAGGCAGAGGCTGCGGTGAGCTGAGATCACACCACTGCAGTCCAGCCTGGCGACAGAGCGAGACTCCATGTCAAAAAACAAAACAAAACAAAACAAAAAACGATAGGATCATGGTTTTTGTTGACAATTTAAAACAATCTTGGAAGCAATGGCAGATAAGAAGCCCTATAAATCCACTCAACACATAACCAGATCCTACAGGGTTTAGACATTAATTTTATCATTAAGTAAACATTTGAGATTCAGAGAACTTTGTTTTACTTATTTATTTGCATCTTCTCTCATTTTACTGTTTCTTTTTGTCACAGGTTCATCTACATCATACGTGATTTTAAGAACAATATTTTGGTTCCACTAATCATTACCATTGTTTTTCTATTCTGTTTTATTGTTTGCTTTTCTTATCTATATTTTTTCCCTATTGCTTTTTCCTACAACTGTTTCCATCTTCTCAAAATGAATTCTTAAGTCATTTGGTTTTTTTATTTGTTCATTTTTTAGGGTCGGGATCTCCTTCTGTCACCCAGACTGGAATGCAGTGGTACAACCACAGCTTACTGCAGCCTCAAATTCCTGGGCTCCAAGTGCATGTCACCAGAGTCAACACTTTTTTCTTTTCTTTTGCAGAGACAGGGTCTCGTTTTGCTCTCCAGATTTGTCTCAAACTTCTGGCTTTAAGCAGTCCTCCCAGCTCAACCTCCTAAAGTGTTGGGATTACAGGCATGAGCCAACATGCCCAGCCAGTCATTTGTTTTAAATATTACTTTGTTTTTGGTAGATAAATTTAAGTCTGTAATTTTCTCTAAGTATTATTCTGTTTATCATACATTTTTGACATATAATACTTGTATTTTCAATGAGTCCTAAATTTTATATAACCTGACTTATTATTTACTCTTGAAACTAAGGGTTGGCTGGGCACGGTGGCTCACGCCTGCAATCCCAGCACTTTGGGAGTCCCAGGCAGGCAGATCACGTGGTCAGGAGTTCAAGACCAGCCTGGCCAGTATGGTGAAACCCTGTCTCTACTAAAAATACAAAATATTAGCCAGGTGCAGTGGTGCACACCTGTAGTCCCAGCTACTCAAGAGGCTGAGGCAGGAGACTTACTTGAACCCAGGCAGAGGTTGCAGTGAGCCAAGATAGAGTGAGACTCCATCAAAAAGGTTAGATGGGAAATTTTTTAAATTATGAAACATGAAAATTTTAAGTGATCCTTTTGCTATTGACTTCTAAATTCATTGCATTAAAGGCAGAAAACATATTTGCTGTGATATTAAATATTTCAAATTTATTGATGTCTCTTTTGTAGGCTGGTATATGGTTAAATTTTGTGGATGTTTAAAAACTTTGAAAATGGAATACTACACAGCCATAAAAAATGATGAATTCATGTCCTTTGTAGGGACATGGATAAATCTGGAAACCATCATTCTCAGCAAACTGACACAAGAACAGAAAATCAAACATCACATGTTCTCACTCATAGGTGGGTGTTGAACAATGAGAACACACGGACACAGGGAGGGGAGCATCACACACTGGGATCTGTTGGGGCTAGAAGAGGGACAGTGTGGGGAGGGGAGGGAAGGGAGGGATAACATGGGGAGAAACGCCAGATATAGGTGATGGGGGATGGAGGCAGCAGACCACATTGCCATGTGTGTACCTATGCAACAGTCCTGCATGATCTGCACATTTATCCCAGAACCTAAAGTACAATAAAAAACAATGTGTGAATTTCACTTCAATTAAAAAAAATTGTATGTATTAATTATGCTTTCTTGATCTCTTCTGTCTTTAACCAGTATATATCTTGTTTGCCCTTCACATTTTCTTTTATGAGATAAGATTGATACCTCAGATTTTTTTGTTTCATGTTTTCCAGGTACATTTTTTTTCTATTCTCTATTTTCAACTACTCTTTATATCCCTTTCTTAATGTGTTTCTTATTAATTATATATTGCTGAAGCTTGTTTTGCTATTCATCTGAGAATCTCTACTTTTGATTAATGAGTTTCACCCATTTATATTTATTGTAACCACTATAATACTGGGACTTATTTATGTATCTCTACTTTTTGGTGTTGGGATTGCAGGCGTGCACCATCATATCCAGCCTAAATTCTTTTCTAGTAGTTTTAGAGTTGTAAATTCTATTTTTAAAATGTCTAGTGGTTAGCTCTAACTTATAAGACTAATAGTTACGTTTATTTCTCAACCTGTTTAAATGTTATTAATCTCTGAATCTTACCCACCTATCCCCGACAAGTTAAGAATTTTAGCAAGAATTTCTTAATTTCCATTGCACCATCTCTATATTGCTGTTGATACCATTTGGAGTTTTAGTACTAGATTATACTGTAGTTTTGTTATTGCTGTTGTTAGGCCCTTGTTTATTTAGACTTTAATACATTTTAATAAGTTATTCATTTTTGCCAGTCTGGACAATGAATTTCTCCAGCCAGACTCCTGTCCTGATCTTATACCCTAGTTTGGGTTTGCACTGCTGGTATCTTGTTCTGCAGTAGTGGGGGAAAGAAAATGGTCCATCCTTCATCTGTGCTCCCTGGTGCCCTCCTGTTCCAGGCCACGTCCCTGGATGCTGTTGCCCAACTTCAGACGCTGGCAAACTTCCTTCATTGTAAGAATTTTTCACATTTCTGAACATGACTGATATTTATGTTCTCTTTATCATGAGGAGCAAGTCAGGAGGGAGGGTCAGATGACCTTTGCTAGAGCCATCTTAATTACTAGAAATTGTTGAGAATTTTCTTTTATGTTTTATGTTCTTTGCAGAATTATTAGTAGAATCAAAAAATAATGTATGTGACAGTTCTTGAAAACCCATGTTACATAAATGTTCACTGTGTATTATTCATAGTGAATGGTTAACGTATTATTGAGGAGCATTTTTTTTCCCCTGTAGAGCTTTGAGTGGGCAAGGAACTTGGAGAGAAGAAAAGCAGTAACTAGCTCATTATGGCAATTTTGCAGTATTTTCAGTTGACATACTTTGAGGTGAGTGGCATATTCATGACAAGGATATTAGAGAAAGCCTAGTCACTGCCTCCCTTCTCTATTAAAAATTTTGATTTAAATTTTTTGAACACAATAAACAAAAGAATATGATGTATAATGGATGGGGACCAATAGAAGGGTCAAAAGTCAATATGAGTTCACCTTCTTCTCCCATGTAACACTGCCAACAAACTTTAAAAAGAAAATTAGTATAAATATTACTGTTACTTGAAGGAGAATATTGACTTCATTAAGAAGATTATATCTAAGTCCTCTCTCTCATTATTCTGCTGATTTTTTCCAGAAGAAGTTTTACTTAAAAAAATATATAGGCAAGAGAAATGATACTCTTACATAATCTTGGTAAGAATGAATTATTCTATTTAACTCTAAAGGTACATGATTTTTTTGTGCCATTCTGCAGAATGTTTCGTGTAAAAAACAAACTAAATAAATATAAAAGTATAGCATATTCTCTTTAATTTTCCATGGATCACCACTAAAAGAATGCTGCAATTTATCATTTCTTGGAGTGTTAATAGAGGTAAAGATTTTCTGTATTCTTTATACTGATGTGATAATAATTATTTTTATCATTCTTTGTAGTAATTCAACAAAAAGTTATAATCACCGCATTTGGAGGGATCTAAAATATGTCCAAACAGAAGATAATAAAAATAAGAATTTGATTTTTAATGATAAAAAAGGGAAAAAACAGAGCATCCATGGTTGTGTGTGTGTGTGTGTGTGTGTGTGTGTGTGTGTGTGTGTGTGTGTGTATGTGTTTACTTTAAATTATAGGATACATGTGCAGAGTGTACAGGTTTGTTACATAGGTATACATGTGCCATGGTGGTTTGCTGCATCCATCAACCTAGGTTTTAAGCCCCACATGCATTAGTTATTTGTCCAAGCACCAGAGGGTGTTTTGTTTTTTGAGATGAAGTCTCGCCTCTGTTGCCCAGGCTGGAGTGCAATGGCATGATCTCAGCTCACTGCAACCTCCACCTCCTGGGTTCAAGCAATTCTCCTGCCTCAGCCCCCCAAGTAGCTGAGATTACAGGCATGCACCACCACACCCAGCTAATTTTTTTAGTAGAGACAAGGTTTCACCATATTGGCCAGGCTGGTCTCAAACTCCTGACCTCAAGTGATCTGTTTACCTCAGCCTCCCAAAGGGCTGGGATTACAGATGTGAGCTACCACATCCAGCCGCATCAGAGGTTTTTAAACAAACTTGGAATATTTTCCACATACGAAGATGAAGTGTTAAGGGCAAAATTGATTTACATAAAACTAGTTTTCATGTTTTGCTTTGATAATTAAAGAATGCTAAATTAAACAACAACAAACTGCCCAAAAATCTGATGACAAAAAGTTGGAATTATCTTGTGATAATTTTTCTAAATTTATTAGGAGGTCTGATTATCTTACTACCACTCCTGGTGCCAATTTTAAAGTGATTGATTTAGTAGCCTGTAATATAAAGTATATGCAAATTCTGGTTTGTCTGAGGTGTATAAAACATCCTGACTTATTCATTAGGCTTGCCTAATATTTTAAGACTGTATCCATGCAGTCTTCATAGATTCTATAAAATCATTTACCAGTGCACAGTGTATATATACTATCTCAGAGAGAGATCAGTGCAGTAGAAACATCATGCTGTTTCTTTTTAACTTGTATAGACAAGTGGAGGAACCCAGATGTAATTTGCCCACAGCAACTTATCAGTGAATGTTCCAGTTGGTATGGTTCCAGTGGCAGTGAACAGAACATTTAACTCAACGGGCATAAAAAGATAACATAAAAAGCCTTAGGTAGCAGGACGCTGGGCTTGGTTAAGTCACTGGCACTTGCCCGTCAGTTAGGACCCAGGTTCTCTTCAGTCTTCTGCTGTGCTTGGCTCATCATGTTAGCTTTTGCCTGGCTTGAAGGATGGCTGCAGCAGCTTCAAGTACTTTACAACATGAAACGTCTCTCTTGTATCCCTTTTAAGACAGAAAAACTCTCCCCCAGTCACCGTTCAGAATTCTAGACATGCCCATTCTTAAATCATCCACTGGCAAGGAAACTAGAATTTCCACGTTTGACTTAGATTAATCAAGATTATCCTCCCTAAAGCTGGGGAATGGTTCAATCTTTTCTAAACTATGCAGTGTCCTGATAGCTGAACAAAAATCAAGGTTCTGATTGCAGGAAAGGTGAGTGGACAGATGGCTGCAGGATAGGGCTCAATAATGTCTGCTGTGTTGAGTCAGAGGAGGAGGCTAAAAAGAATTGGTTCCAAAAGCAGGGCTGCGGCTTCCAGAGTATTTACCTTGGGGTGAGAGCATAAATATTAAAGAATAACTGGGCAATACTATTCCTTTTTTTCCTGATCTGAAATGGCAGCTTCAACACCTGATGATTTTTCAGGGAATGGTAAAACACCGCGATGTTGTCTCTTAAAAGAAACAGGAAATTCCCTATATGGAGGTACCAGTGATTTGATACATTTGTAGCTAAAATAAATTTGGGGAGAAATACAATTGAATCAATTAGTCACTTTCAGCTTCAGTTTACAGAAACCTCACTTCTGATGGGGTTAGACAGTAAGAACAGGGACCCTTCATGGGGAGTCCGAAGGCAGCATCCAGGGTTGGTTGATTTGGCTCTTTCCATCTGTTGTTTCTCCTTCCTCAGCTCAGCTTCACCCTCAGGCTCGTGGCTGTAGTGATTGCAGATATCACAGCCATTCCAGGCCGTAGTGGGGCAGCCCAGCAGCTGCTTATTAGGAGTGGAAGGACTTCTCCCCGATGCCCTCAGTATACCTCCTCTCCATACTGGCCAGAGGTGGGGCATAGTCCATTCCGGAGCCAATCACTCCCTGGAAGATTGGCTTAGTAAATATCTAGGATGTGGGAATTCTTACTCCATGGTTGTTTTCATTGTGATTGGAATAACCAAATTTCCCTTACCTCTGTAACTCTAGTTAATCTAAATCGGAGGTCAGCAAACAAATCTGACTCATCACATGTTTTTGTAAGCAAAGTTTTATTGGAGCACAGCCCCATCCAATGAGGTTTTAGGCAGGCGAGTGTCTGGATTAGATTTGCATTTCCCAAAGATCACTGGCTGCAGGGTGGCAAATAGATTGTGGAACATGAATGGACAGAGAGAGATCAGTCCCTTGGGTATTGTAGCCATTCTAGTCGGGGATTTGGAAGAAACCTTTATATTACCCTCAAGGAGCTTATAATGTAATTGTAGAGGTGACTCACAGGTATAAAATCACAGAAACAGTGTATAATTAGGAATTAAATTGAAAACTTCAAGCTCTGAGCACTACAGGAATTGTAGTGAAAATGCATCAGGACTTCAGGGGTTAGGTTTTGGGTAGAGAAGCCAGAGGCAAGAGTTGGTGTAATAGTTAATATTAAGTTTCAACTTGATTGGATTGAAGGCTGCAAAGTATTGTTCCTGTGTGTATCTGTGAGGGTGTTGCCAAAGGAGATTAACATTTGAGTCAGTGGACTGGGAGAGGCAGACCCACCCTCAATGTTGGGGGGCACCATCTAATCAACTGTTAGTGGGGCTTGAATAAAGCAGGCAGAAGAAGGTGGGAGAAGCCAACTTGCCGAGTCTTCCAGCCTACATCTTTCTCCTGTGCTGGATGCTTTCTGCCCTCGAACCTTAGACTCCAAGTTCTTCAGCTTTTGCACTGTTGGACTTACACCAGCGGTTTGCCAGGAGCTCTCGGACCTTTGGAAACAGACTGCAGCTGCCCTGTCGGCTTCCCTACTTTTGAGGTTTTGGGATTTCGACTGGCTTCCTTGCTGCACGGCTTGCAAACAGCCTATTGTGGGACTTTACCTTGTGATGATCTAAGTCAATACTCTTTAGTAAGCTTCCCTTCATGTATACATCTATCCTATTAGCTCTGTCTCTCTAGAGAACTTACCTTGACGAATGCAGTTGGCAAGCGGCAGAACAGTGAGGGAAGGCACCTACAGAGCAGAGATGGCTCACGGGGAGGGAAGGATAAATATCGTTGCATATGCAAGGTAAAGCCCAATTATGAGAACTCTGGAAGGCCAGCGTTTAAAAGACTTGAAGTGAGATTAAACAGTGAGCCATTAAAAATGTTTATACTGCCTGGGAAGGACAGAGATGAAAGCAAGATTTAAAGAAGTCTGGTTCTGCCAGATTTTTGTGGTTAATTAGACCAAGAAGAACTTGCTGCCTTCATGGTTGTTGAGAGAAGGACTGGACTTAAATAGCAGCAATTTAGAAATGGAGGTAAGAGATGGTTAGTAGGAACATCCAATAGGTTAAAAATGATGAATTTGCTGTGGACATACAATGAGCTTGAAATGATGGTGAGTTCTCCAGTAACAAAAATGCAAAAGCAACATAAACTGGATGATTTTATTTACATTTCCCTGTACTGTTTCCAATCCCACGCTGTCTTCTCTTAATGCCCCTCCAAAAAGGAATGTTTCAGGATTGGAACAAAGAAAAATTCTGGTCTCTAAAGCACTTGGCAAAACTTTACAGAATGAAATATTTGGATAAATCATCTCAATCTCATATTAAATAATATTTTCACACAATAAAATGTATTGCCTAGTCATAGATTTGTGTTTTTTTTTACCAGTTTTGATAAGCAACTATTGATATTTAGAAAATCTAACAACAGTAATTATAAGAGCTGTAAGCAGAGTCCTATTTTAGTGATCTTGTTGAGATAAAAAAATAGTATTTAACTTTCCTTAAAATCAATATATGTTGCAATCTTTAGCAAAACAATCTTAAGATATATTGGACATTTTTGTAAAGAAAGTCAAACATGTATGTCCTGTTTGCAAATTTTTTCTGGCTTATTAATGAGCAACCTCCATTGTACCTTTTGGTCAGAGATGAAAGTATATTTTATCTCTTTATCCACCTACCCCTCAACTCTCCTGAAATAAACTACCACCAGCATGTCAATATAGTATTTCACAGAAGAATTTCAAATTTGAAAGATCCAAACACACTATTAATAACAAACACCAAAAGAGCAATATCTTTACTACAGAGATTAGCTTCAGAGAGGACAACAACTGTTGAAGGCATCTGCTAAGTGGGAGTTTTAATTTAATGGAATTTGTTGTAACTCTATCAGCAAAGCTGAATTGCTGTGCACCATCTGTTGAGGCTCTGAAACTGCCTTGCTTATATAGAACCAGATGTAACAATCACACCCATTAGAGTAGAATGCTATTTTTTTTTTTTTACTAACTTTTCTTCTTTCCATTTATTCCCCAATGCTTTTGGAGTCATTAGAAGATGAATTGGCAAGAAAAAACATGATCCCAAGAGTCAAAGAGACAATTCAACAACAAATAACCTGATTTTAAACAGGCAAAGAACTTGAATAGAAGTGTCTCCCAAAAAGATATATACATGGCCAATCAACACATGAAAAGATGTTCAACATCGCTAATTGTTAGAGAAATGCAAATCAAAACCACAATGAGATACCACTTCACTTCCGTTAGGATGGTTATTATAAAAAACAACACAAGAACAGAAAGTCAAACACCGCATGTTCTCACTCATAGGCAGGTGTTGAACAATGAGAACACATGGACACGGTGGGGAGCACTACACACTGGGCTCTGTTGTGGGGAAATAGGGGAAGGACAGCGGGGGGTGGGGAGTTGGGGAGAGAGAGCATGGGGAAGACCTGTCTTAATGCTGTGAATTAAGTGGTGGCGAGGCTGCCGCTGGAGGTGGCGTGGCAGTCTGGGAATGGAGGAGGAGCTGAGAGAGGAGCAGGAAGGGAGGAGAAGCTGAGAGAGGAGCAGCTGGAGGTGTTGCTGGAGCAGGAAGCAGAGCTGGGCGGTGGGGCTGGTGGGGGAGTTCCAGCAGAGGGGGTGGAGGGAGGGGCGGTGGGGTGCTGGCGGGGAGGGGCATGGAGGACGTGAAGGAGGTGGTGGAGGTGGCAGAAGCAGCGAGGGAGGAAGTAAAGGAGGCTGGGGGGGGGGGCCGAGGGAGGTGGAGAAGGAGAAAGTGGAGGCAGAGATTGAAGGGTACTGGTGGTGGAGCTGTGGAGGGCGTGGAGGGGGGCGTGGAGGGGGTGGTGACGGCAATAGAGCAGGAACTAGAAGAGGGATGGAGAGGAGGAGGGAGGAAATAGTGCTGGAGGGGAGACGATGGGCCGAGCAGGGTTACTGAAGACAACACGCGGCTGTCCTGCTTCCTCCACCCGGCCCAGGGATCCCACGAGCTGGGACGACTCAAGAGCTTATTCCGGGAATCGCAGGGCAGGTTGAGGGTGGTCACTCCCAGCCGAGGCCTCTTTGGAGAGCCCTTGTTGGAAGCAGCGCTGCCTGCATCAGAACCACGTAGACAGGTTTCTATCATTCAAGTCTGTGACACAGACCATGACAGTGTAACCCTTCTGGAAGTGGCGGCTAGGGTGGGACTCACCCGGGTCATCTAAACAGAACGTGCCTGGGACTCATGAGTGAACCGCATGGTTCAGTGAGAAAAAGGAACGGGGGTCCCAGCGCCTGGGTGCCTGCCCTGCGTCTGCTAACCTGTGTGGCCTTTTCCTCTTTATTTTCCAGTCTCCCATTGTGTGGAATGAGGTTGTTGAATTAGAGTGCCAGCTCTAATGGATGATTTGTTTTTGCCTAGGAGAAATTATGTAACCATTAGAGCTTTGCTTGAGTTCCTTCCTGGCCTTTTGACCAGAGTCCTATTTTCCACTTTTTTCTGGCTGGTCCTTTTAGGAAGCTAGGGAAGAGTGGGCCTTAGTTTACCTTTTACAGACTTGGAAAACTGGGTGAACTATATCACCCAATGCCCATTGCCCTCAAGACATACCCCAAACCAAACTCAGACCAAAGTCAGACAGATTCTTTCCACACTTAACTTAGAGAAAAGGTTGCAAGTTTGGATGAGAGGATTCCAAAGTGGCCTGATGGCTGGGCACAGCAGCTCATGCCTGCAAATCCCAGCACTCTGGGAGGCTGAGGCAGGAAGATCACTTGAGGCCAGGAGTTTGAGACCAGCCTGGACAACATAGTGAGATCCCATCTCTGTTTACCAAAAAGGTAGCCTGTTTGTTACCTGTGACTACTCATTGCCAGAGACAAGAAATGCAAGTCACAGCCCCAGAGTAAAGTCAGACTGTCCTGAGACCAGCCAGTGAGCAGTTGCCATCCGTCTAGAAAAGATGGCAGAACTGGGCAGGGGAGGGTATGAGGCAGGGAGGGCGATTCTGGAGTAAAGTTTCTGCTGCTAAGGGATCAGCCACAGTTTCTCTGTTGCCTGCTACCGCACATTTTGAAACCGTGAGGAAGGCTTTTAAAGGGTCAGAGCCAAGTCGTCCCTTTGGACAAGAAGTTAGTCCCAGGATGTCAGGATGGTTGCTGGTGGTGAACTTTTCCAAGACGAAATTGCCCAGGATACTGTGGTGTGGTGGGAACACTCAGTTTACAGATGGGCACTGAGAAGCTGGGCGTGGGGACACACTCCTGCAAGCCCAGCACTTTGGGAGGCCAACGTGGGAGGATCTCTTGAGTCCAGGAGTTTGAAACCAGCCTGGGCAACATAGTGAGACCTCATCTGTATAAAAAATAAACAAAATTAGCTGGGCGTGGCAGCACATGCCTGTAGTCCCAGCTACTCGGGAGGCTGAGTCCGGAGGATCACTTGAGCCTCACAAGTCAAGGCTGTAGTGAGCTGAGATCTTGATGGTCCAGCCTGGGTGACAAAGTGAGACCCTGTCTCAAAAAAAGAAATATAAAACAACAATTGGTGTTGAGGCTTGGTTCTGAAACTTACTTCTGGGACATTGCGTATATCACTTCTCCTATAAAGCTCAATTTCCTTATCCCCATTGTAACGGGAACAGTAATAATGTCAGCTTCTAAGTTGTCGGGAGGGTGAGAGCACTTTGGGATCTGCTCAATATTGTACACATGGTCAAGGCTTTTTGTTACTATAGCTTTCCTTGACTTCTCTGACTTGCCTTGATGGGGTGGGTAGGAGGTAAGGTGAGCTGAGTGCAGCTTCTTCTGACACATTTGAGCAGCCTGAAGCC
Source organism: Cheracebus regulus (assembly GCA_963574635.1). Classification (NCBI taxonomy): domain Eukaryota; kingdom Metazoa; phylum Chordata; class Mammalia; order Primates; family Pitheciidae; genus Cheracebus; species Cheracebus regulus. The sequence goes on from CAUYQU010073947.1 coordinate 27,381, forward strand.
ATCACTGACTTAATGATAGATTTCCAGCAGCCAGAGCACTGCTTGCAGACCTAACTGCAATGTTCTCTGAGGTTCACTGGCTAGATATAATCACCCAACTGAAGAACCAGGCCTTGAAAGGAGGAGAGCCAACATTTCCTGAGTATCCACTATACAATCAGGCTAGGTGCGGCTCACAATTAATCACTATTCATTCCTGGAAGGTAGATATTATCATCCTTATTTTACAGCTGGGGAAACTGAGGCTCAGAAAGATTAAGTAACATGTCCAAAGTCAAGGAATTGGTGAGGAAGAAAGGTGATTCAAATCCATACTGTCTGTGAACATCTCTGCTATACCATGTTGATATCTTGCCAAGACAAGATGAAATCTTTCTGTGATTAATTTTTTTTTTTTTTGACAGAGCCTCCCTCTGTCACCCAGGTTAGAGTGTGGTGGCAAGATTTTGGCTCACTGCAACCTCTGCCTCCCAGTTCAAGCTATTCTCCTGCCTCAGCCTCCTGAGTGGCTGGGATTACAGGCATCTGCCACCATGCCTGGCTAATTTTTGTATTTTTAGTAGATGGGGTTTCACCATGTTGGCCAGGCTGGTCTCGAACTCCTGGTCTCAGGTGATCTGCCTGCCTTGGCCTCCCAAAGTGCTAGGATTACAGGCGTGAGCTTTCAAACACAGTTCTCTTGACCATAGATGAGCCACCAAGGAGGGCAGTAGAAGATGTGCAAGGAAAACCTTGAGTGCTATTTTCCAGCATTAATTCTTACTCCCCCAAAAAGGAGAATCTGAAGGTGCTTGACAAACAAGTAAATACATTAATCAATTAAAAGGCATTCCTGGACAAACTCTGAAGGAAGGGTCCCTTGTTCCTGGTTTTGTCTGATTGAGGGTGGGGGCAGAATTGCTCTAAAGCTTTGTTAATGACTCACGCATAATGGGTCTGGGTGGTCAGTGCTGGTACAGAGAGACACTCTGGATATAGCAACCTTGGGAGCTTAGTGAAAGTGGCAAACACCCACCTTCCATGTCCTGAGTCCTCAGCTAACTAAGATCCAGAGTGACTGCACTAGGTTGTCTGGAAAAGCATATGTGATGCTCAGGAGGCTCTGTTTAAGAAGGAGATAACTCTTGCAATCCCAGCACTTTGGGAGGCCAAAGCAGGCAGATTATTTAAGATCAGGAGTTCGAGACTGGTCTGACCAACATGGTGAAGTTTTGTATTTTTAGTCTCTACTAAAAATACAAAAAAATTAGCTGGGCTGGTGGCCTGTGCCTGTAATCTTAGCTACTTGGGAGGCTGGGGCAGGAGAACGGCTTGAACATGGGAAGTGGAGGTTGTAGTGAGCTGAGATTGCACCATTGCGCTCTATCCAGCCTGGGCGACAGAGTGAGACCGTCTCAAAAAAAAAAAAAAAAAAAAAGGAGATGGAAGCAAACGTTGCATTTTTGGTTGTCCCTCTTGTTGAAATGCTACTTTCCATTCTCTTGTCCATTTGGCTTCTTCTTGCCTCTCAGGTTGTAGTTTATTTTTGTTTATTTATTTATTTTTGAGACAGAGTTTCACCCTTTTGTCCAAGAGAGAGTGAAGTGGCGAGATCTCGACTCACTGCAACCTTCACCACCCTGGGTTCAAACAATTCTGTCTCAGCCTCCTGAGTAATTGGGACTACAGGCACATGTCACCACGCCTGGGTAATTTTTGTATTTTCAGTAGAGATGAGGTTTCGTCATGCTGGCCAGGCTGGTCTCAAACTCCTGACCTCAGATGATCCGCTCACCTCAGTCTCCCAACGTGCTGGAATTACAGGTGTGAGCCACTATGCCCGGCCTCAGGTTGTAGTCTAAATGTGCCCTCCTCAGAGACACCTTCTCACACGATCAGATGGGAACACTTTCTGTCAGGTTCTGTCATTGCACACCACACTTCCTCTTCCAGGTGCACACATCACAATTGATAATCACATTTTTATTCATCACCTTTGTGATATTTGTCTCCACACCAGTCTATCTGACCCACGAAGATGGGTCTGTTTCTTCACCACGTTCCACTGAGTGCCTGGCACACAGCAGGACAAATGGATAAGTGAGGGTGGTTTGCATAAAAGAGTTTTTGTGCTTGAAGGGGAAAATGTGAGCCATGTGGGAAACCTAAGTATACCGAGCAAAGAGAAGACCCAAGTCTAAGCAGCTTTAAAAATAAGGATGTTGGCCAGGCACAGTGGCTCACTCCTGTAATCCCAGCACTTTGGGAGGCCGAGGCAGACAGATCATGAGGTCAAGAGATTGAGACCATCCTGGGTAACATGGTGAAACCCAGTCTCTACTAAAAATACAAAAACTAGCCAGGCATGGTGGCGGGCACCTGTAGTCCCAGCTACTCAGGAGGCTGAGGCAAGAAGATTGCTTGAACCTGGGAGGCGGAGGTTGCAGTGAGCCGAGATGGCACCATTGCATTCTATCCTCGGCAGCAGAGACAAACTTCGTCTCAAAAACAAAAAAACAAAAAAACAAAAAACAAAAGGAATAAAATGCCGTTATCCTTACAGCCTGCAAAACCCTCTGTGATGTGCTATTTGCCCACCTGACTGACCGTACAAGCTTCCTGCACTCTGCTCTGGCAGGCTGGCCAGTTCCTCTGGGCCATCTGCTGGAATACTGTCCCCAAGAACTCTGCAGGTTGGCATTTCCTTCCAATTCAGTCTCAGCTTACATGAGGCCTTCTCAGAGACGTCTTCTCTAACTCCCAATCAAAAATAGCACCCCAGTCGCTAACTCCTTACCATATTTTATTTTCTTCCTAGCACTTGTCATTATCTGAAATTAATTTATTCGCTGGTTTATCTTTTTGATCTGTCTCTGGCAGCAGAATACACATGGCACAAGGGCTTCTTTCGCTTATTGTTTTACCCTCTGCATTAGAACAGTGTCCGCATCTGTGAGTACTCAGTGGATATCTGCTGAATGAGGATGAAGCTTAAAGCCTTCTATTATATTATATCTCATTATTATATCTATTTTATTATTTCTATTATATTATTTATCATTATTATATAATATATAATATAGATATATTATAATACATCTCATATTAAAAGATGAAACTCATTACAATAAGAGAGAAAGCTATAATCTTTTCTTGGGCATTAGAAAGTCTGAGACTAGGGGACAGAAGGCACCAAAAACTTAGACAAGACGGACTTGTGACGATACTGAAACGGGTGAGCTTGGAGCATCCAGGAAGGACAAGGTGGCTGTGTGAACAGGTGGGAATTTGGCCTTGGTCTGTGTATGATGAATTTAGAGACTGCAAATGATAGAGTCAGAAGAAGAAAGTCACTCAGTGATCTGTCTGGAGTCCTTGGCTTTTAGCATGGGCCTGACCACCAACTCTCTCTGGAATCTCAGGCGGGTTGTTGAGCCTCACTACGCGTGGGCTTCTCAGACCACTGGGCTGTGTGATCGCGGAGGTTTTGCCAACTCTGATTGTTCCATGCTCATTCGACCATGGTTCATTCAATCACTCAGGAAGTATAACTTGAGCACTGTGTTCCTGAAATTGTGCTACGTGCTAGGCATGCAGCAGGGAACAAGGCTTAGTCCCTCTCTTTATGGAGCTTCTAACATAGGAGACGAATAGCAAATAATTACGAAAATGAAGAGCTCAGTTCAAATGGTGATGGGAAGCGGAAGTGGAAGGTGCAATGAGAGTGTTAAAGGGGTGTCTTATGGGGATTGCAGGGTCAGATAAGTCTATTCTTTTTTTTTTTTTTTTTTGAAATGTAGTTTTGCTCTTGTTGCCCAGGTTGGAGTGCAGTGGTGCGATCTCGGCTCACTGCAACCTCTGCCTCTCAGGTCCAAGTGATTCTCCTGCTTCAGCCTCCCAAGTAGCTGGGACTACAGACATGTGCCACCACACTCAACTAATTTATTGTATTTTTAGTAGAGATGGGGTTTCACCATGTTGGCCAGGCTGGTCTCGAACTCCTGACCTCAGGTGATCCACCCGCCTTGGCCTCCTGGAGTGCTGGGATGACAGGTGTGAGCCACTGCGCCTGGCCTGATAAGACTATTTTTTTTACAAAAGATATTTTCTTATTTTTACAAATGTTCAAGCTCTGGGGGAAGGAAATGTGGTAGTTTTGGAGAGAGTTTCTGGCTGGGCTCTGGCAGCGGGCTATGCATCTGAACAGATGCTTTTCCCCCACACAATGATGGATTTTAAGGCTCCTTGAACATGACGTGGTGGATCCTCCTGGAGTGAGGAGGGGAGCTTAGCAGATTATTCCCAGGCCAGGGGTGGGGTCAGCGGAGAAGTTTTTGATTGCGTGAAGAACCATTTTCTTCTGTGTAGCAGACGAAGGTGAAACTGGGCGTTATCAACTTTTTATGCCAATCCCCTGACCTCACCCAGCCAAGCTCCTAACAGTAGGCTGAGCATATAGAAGTGAGAGGCTGGGGGACCACCTACTTACCTGCTTTGTAGCGGGTATAAATCTCAGCACGTAAATTTATTTGTGTGAGAAATAGCATTTTCTTTTGTTTAAAGTGATCTGAAATCCTTCTTTATGCTCCCATCCTCTTCCAGGTAGAGGAATTAAATTCCTGTCACGACTGAGGTCCTCTCCTCTGCTCCCCACAACAGGTCCCTGGGGAGGCTGAGAACCCCTGAGCCCTCCTGCAGGTGGCCTTCCTAAGACATCATGGAGCCAGGCCTGGCAGGCCTTGCCACCTCCACGAACAAAACTCCAGAGCGCCCCTCCTGGACTGTGAGAAATTTCTCATCACTCTTCCTTCCTGGGCTACTTTAAAAGGTCCATCTAGGGCACCCGGCATCATCTCTGCATTTTGGCGTTTACAAAATAAAGCAAGAGATTTAATTTTCAGGTAACATTTTGCTTACCATCCTACAGAAACCCCTGAGGCAAGACTGTGTAACTCTGCTGTCTAACTCTGTGAAAAGCTTGTGAAAATTCAGGAAACACACACAAATCACTACTTGTTAAAAATTATAGCTGTGCCTAGTGGCTCAAGTCTGTAATCCCAGCACTGTGGGAAGCCGAGGCGGGTGGATCACCTGAGGTCAGGAGTTCAGGACCAATCTGGCCAACATGGTGAAACCCCATCTCTACTAAAAATACAAAAATTAGCCAAACGTGGTGGCAGGCACTTGTAATCCCAGCTACTTGGGAGGCTGAGGCAGGAGAATTGCTTGAACTTGGGAGGCAGAGGTTGCAGTGAGCCGAGATCGAGCCACTGTACTTCAGCCTGAGCAATGGCGTGAGATTCCGTCTCAAAAAAAAAAAAAAAAAAAAAAAAAAATTCTGCCATAGAAGTGGGACTCCACAGTCAGGAAAAACCTGCATCTGTCTGAGCCCCGGCTTTACCTGGGCTAGCGGCCATCTCTTTCAGCTTTGCTTTTCTCATCTGTAAATCAGAACATCGTAGAGATTCCTTTGTGGAATTGTGACAATTTAATAAGGATTGCCTGCAAAATGCTTAATACAGTGTCTGGCACATGGCAAGTGCCCAGTAAATATTATCTATGATTCACGGATGCATCATGTTAGCAGTGGTATAAGATGTACTATTAATTATTACCCTCCAGCTTAGAGATCATGTATAAAGGCTTTGCACAGGGTGGTCCCCTGGTGCCGTAGAGCCCTTCCCACCTTCCACCCACTGGCAACGGGGCTTGGCGAGGCCGGCAGCATTTTTCATCCTCCTTGAAAAGCAGGTGCAAGTCCAGTCACGATTCCTCTCCATCAGCTTCTTGTCAAACCTGCAAAAAATGAACTATCCTCCTCAGAGATTACCACTTACTACGTGGCAGCTTCTAAATTATGCCTCTTGTGCTGATACATTTTTTTCCTTTCCTCTACCACCTTGCCCCTGCTTCTCCTCCAAAATTACAAGTAAATATCATTTATATTGATTTTTGTAAAACTCCCTTCCCGCCCATTCCCAGCCCCTGAAAGTCTGGGAGGGCAGCCTCTGATTATTTTTTCCTAAGCCTGAGTCCAATTTTTGTTTGTTATGGAAACATTAAATCTTTTTAAAAAATTCTTAAATCTTTGGGACAAATATTGGTGTGGACTATTTATTTATTTATGTTTTGAGACGGAGTCTCGCTCTGTTGCTCAGGCTGAAGTGTAATGGCGCCATCTCAGCTCACTGCAACCTCCTCCAACCAGGTTCAAGCAATTCTCCTTCCTCAACCTCCGGAGTAGCTGGGACTGCAGGTGTGTGCCACCATGCCCGGCTAATTTTTATATTTTAGTAGAGACGGGGTTTCACCATGTTGGCCAGGCTGGTCTCGAACTCCTCACCTCAGATGATCTACCTGCCTCGGCCCACCAAAGTGCTGGGATTACAGGCGTGAGCCACCACGCTCAGTTGTGTAGACTAATATTTGTGCATCGACTAATGACACGAGAGGCAAGGACTGGAGTTTAGTGAGGGTTTTATTGAAGAGGAGCAGGGAGAGAGAAGAAGCAACATTGGGAAAAAGGGGAAAAGAGAAGGATTGTCTCTGACCCTGAGGCAGACAGAGACAGAGAGACAGAGATATTCACAGATGAGGACCTGGGAAAATTAAACAAAGCCAGTTGCCTGTAAGTTTCTGAGGTTCAAATCTACAGAACAACTCAACTCTTGTATCCAGCTTGTCAATCCTACTATGCAGCTAATCCCTGAATGAAATTTCTTGTGCCTGCTTGTAGGTTTTGAAGGCGCAGTTAAATCGTCCATTAAAGCCATTTTCCTTACAGGCACCTTTTTTTCTCATTTCTTTCTGATGTTGAGTCATTCTGTAGACTTGAATAGATGATCTCTGCATGTATTTATACTTTTAAGAAACAAGAAATACTACCGACCGTTTTGGTTCCACTGATGGTGTGTTTGAGGGCTGGTTTTATTTAGTGCCTGAGATGCATTAAGTGTTTAGTAGCAGAGGCTTTATAAGTGTGTCTGAATCGAGTATAAAAACAATCCTGTGTGGGAGATACTACTTTTCTCTTCTATAGATGTGGAAAGTGAGGCTCAGAGCAGTTAAATCATGTGATTAGTAAGTATGGCAGCTGGGGTTCAAACTGGGACTGATTCAGTCTCACTTTTGAGTCCTGTCTATCTCACTAGACAGGACCAGGATTATCTCCCCAATGTTCTGCCACCTTTTCTGGCTTCCAGACTGTCAATGTTTATAAGACCAATTCCTCATGCTCTCTCCCTTTCACAGCTGTATCCACTCAAGACATCACCCCTCCCCTCACCTGTGAACTTCCTTATCTCTCGCTCCACCTCTCAGCAACCCACAGAAGGGCCAGAGCAGCCCAGGTAAGCTTCAGTTTGGCCCGACAGCTTCCCAGGGACACTGTTAACCCCTAGACAACAAACACAATGTCTTACTTTAGCAATTGAATTAATCAATAACTTTTTGAGTTTCTGTATTTATCAAAGTTACACATCCACATAATTTGGAAAGTCAAATAGTTCCATAAATGTTGTCCTTAATATACTTGTGTGTCCGTGTTTCAATTTTTTAGTTTTAAGCATTAAATCTTGAATTCCCACCATGAAAGATGAGTCTAGCTTTTTCTTCTTGTGCTGTGGCCTCCCCTCATATACACACTCTTTCACTCCATATCCTCCCAGCATTGTTATATGTTAATGTCAATTATTCATCGTTCTTTGTTTACATATGAAAATATAAATTCAGTTTATCGCTGAGCCTTGCAGGTCAGTGTGATTGCTTTTCCTTTCCTGGAGTTAGTAACTGTCTTGTTTGTCCATTTGGTTTTTTTATTATTATTGGTTTTTGTCTGTTTGTTTGTTTGAGATGAAGTCTTGCTCTGTCGCCCAGGCTGGATTACAGTGGCTCCATCTCGGCTCACTGCAACCTCCGCCTCCCAGGTTCAAGCGATTCTTCTGCCTCAGCCTCCATAGTAGCTGGGATTACAGGTGCCCACCACCATCCCTGGCTAATTTTTGTATTTTTAGTAGAGATGGGGTTTCGCCATGTTGGCCAGGCTGATTTTGCACCTCTGACCTCAAATGATCCACCTGTCTCAGGCTTTCAAAGTGCTGGGATTACAGGCATGAGTCCCTGTTTTGTTTTCATCGTATAAAGTAATAGTTAAGGTTCAAACTCTGCCAAAGTTCTCTCAGGAGGCAGAGGCTGCAGTGAGCCGAGATCACAGCATTGCACTCCAGCCTGGGTAACAAGAGCGAAACTCCTTCTCAAAAAAAAAAAAAACTCTACCAAAGTTCTCAATTTCCTCCATGGTGATTTAGATGATCAGGTCTCCTATCCAATTTGTCTTTCTGCTGAAGCCTGTCCCAGGGGAGTGCCTTGCAGCAGTGTGGCCAGCTGCCCTCCCTACCCACTGGGCACGCAGACTTCCTCTGGAGTCCCCTGCAGCGTCCGGGGACTGCCTTCACCATCCTTCTATGTTGGAGCTCCTGTCTCCCACAGCCCTTGCCTTCCTCCTCCTCCTTCTTCTTCTTTTATTTTTTTTGACGGCGTTTCCCTTTGTTGACCAGGTTGGAGTGCAGTGGTGCAATCTCAGCTCATTGCAACCTCCACCTCCCGGTTTCCAGTGATTTTCCTGCCTTAGCCTCCCAAGTAGCTGGCACTACAGGTGTGTGCCACCACGCCCAGCTAATTTTGTATTTTTTTAGTAGAGACAGGGTTTCTCCATGTTGGTCAGGCTGGTCTCAAACCCCTGACTTCAGGCGATCTGCCCCCTTCAGCCTCCCAAAGTGCAGGGATTACAGGCGTGAGCCACCGCGCCTGGCTGTCTTCCTCCTGCTTGGTTTACTCTCTTGTTTGTGAGGAGCTCATTTTCCAGCAATGTCACAAGAAAAGGGCATCTGATGGTTTTTAAAATCTGGGCATCCCCATGTGGCATCATAGTTGCTCAATAAATGTTTGCTAAATTAATGAAAGAATAAAAGAAGAAAGGACAGCAAGAAAACATCAGCAGAGATAGATGGCAAGATGGATGGCATTATCACAAATTGAGATACTGAGATGAAAAGGAAACAACGCATTCTGATAATCTGATATTTTGACGACCAATCTAAGTTTTTTGTTTTTTGTTTTTTGTTTTTTTTAGAGAGACAGGGTTTTGCCAGGTTGGCCAGGCTGGTCTCCAACTCCTGACCTCAGGTGATCCACCCACCTCGGCCTCCCAAAGTGCTGGGATTACAGATGTGCCATCCCTGGCCCAGGACCTAAGCTTTAAATCTGTGATTTACATCAGTAATAATAAAGGTTCATAAGGACACCTAGATTTAGAGAACTCATCTTTTCAAATGGCAGTCTGACGTAGGAAAGAATATCTGCTGTGAATGAGTTATTTAACCTTGCTTGACAAATGGGATTGACTTCCCTTCTTTCTCCTCTGAGGAGTGCAGGACCTCTGATTTGCCAACTGCAACAGTTATTATGTTGGAAAGGGTTATAAAAAGCTTAGATTGGGATTCGGATTTGGTAGTGGCCAGACAGTGGTGAGATGCCCTGCTTTAATCTTGGCTCTCGCAGTGACTTGCTGTGTGTTCTCGGGCAAGCATCCTTCCTTTCTAAGTCTCTGGGCTTTCTTCGGTAAAAAGCCTGGGGAAAGGCTCTACCCTTATTCTGTGAGTTGCCCTCTGGAACCCAACAGACTCCACCCAGCTGCTGTGAGCATCCTTTGCCTTCAAAGTAGATGCTATCTCTGTCCCTGGCACCAGTCTCTGTAAGACCTGGGGCCTGGAGGTTGATATCCTGTGAGGCTGACTGGGAAGAAGCCCACATCACATTCTTCTGCAATGTAATGCAAAACAGATCCGGCCTTGGCTCCAGCCAGCACCAGAGAAGTGGACTTCATTGTAAAAGCCACCTTGTCAGCGTCAGGCCTGAGTGATTAATGACTCTTTAATCTCACAGCAGAATACCTGACAAAATACGCCTGGGCCAAAAAGGCAGAACAAACCTAATTAGCCTAGTCGACCCACTCACAAGGTGTGGGTTGCTAAGGGTCCCAACAGCTTCGAAAGGAAGCCTCTCCCTCCCTGTCCCTTTTAGGTCTGTGAAAGAATCAAGTGGCCACAATGGGGAAGGAACTCCATTAAAAGGAGGGGGCTGGCCAATGAATAAACATGCAGGTTACCGTGTTGATATTTCGCTGAATGCTGTTCTGAAGTGGGGTGTTTGGGGCCTCGGAGGCCGGCGCCCCTGTATTGTGCTGGGGGAGGGACTGGCCATTTGAAGTCAAGGTGAGGACATACTGGGGCAGATGGAACCTGCTTTGTTTGTGAAAGAGTTTTTCTGCTATTTATGCTAATGAGTGGGAAACACTTCTCAAGCATTTCAGATGATTCTGTAATGAGGCCCTGCAGAATGTGCCAACATTGTTGGCCCAGGACAATTTCAAACTCCCACTCGCCACATTAGCAGCCCCTTTCTTTACATGAAGGCCCTTGGAGGGTGAAAGAGGACAATGAAGGAAGAGTGAAAACATCACAAAGAGGGGCTTTTGTTTCGCCTTCCTTTGAACCCTCTCAAAAGCCCAGTTTCAAGGGGTGTGTTGGGCCTGCCTTTCAACGTTACTGAACCCAGAATCCCCTGTTGTTTAGCAACATAGAAAGCTGACCTTAATTGACTCCACTTCTGAACAGGCTTTGTAAATCACTCTGCCCCAGAGTGGAATTTCCTGATGGCGTCCGTGTGTGATATGTAATGTTTGTACACAGCATACCAACGTGCCAATGCAATATACGTGCCTTCACATATGTACAGTGATTTACAGCTTACAACTCACTTTTACATGCATTCTGTAGTTTCATTTTCACAAGGACCCTACCTCTGGATTAGGAATCGTTATTCCCATTTTACAGATGAGAGAATTGAGGCTCAGAGAAGTTAGGTGACCTGCCCAGAGTCATCTGATGGATGGATGGATGGATGATGGATGGATGGATGGATGATGGATAGATGGATAGATGATGGATGGATGGATGGATGGATGGATGGATGATGGATGAATGCATGGATGATGAATGGATGGACGGATGATGGATAGATGATGGATGGATGGATGATGAATGGATGGATGATGGATGGATGGACAGATGATGGATGGATGGACAGATAATGAATGGATGGACAGATGATGGATAGATGGATAGATGGACAGAAAATGGATGGATGGACGAATGATGGATGGATGGATGGATGATGGATGGATGGATGATGGATGGATGGATGATGGATGGATGGATAGATGATGGATGGATGGATGATGGATGGATGGACAGATGATGGATGGTTGGACAGATAATGGATGGATGGACAGATGATGGATAGATGGATAGATGGACAGAAAATGGATGGATGGACGAATGATGGATGGATGGATGGATGATGAATGGATGGATGATGGATGGATGGATGATGGATGGATGATGGATGGATGGATAGATGCATCAAGAAGGAATCAGAACTGTAACTGGAAGTTAGATTTCCTTGACTCTTTCTATTACACAGCAGTTATTCCAGGGGTTGTATTAAATGGATTGTGTAAATGTGTATTCGAGAGATATGTTTTCAGCAATGAGTTTCTTTAAAGCATTATTTTGTGGGTAAAGAAGAACATTGCTAGGTTATAATAACATTTTGGATTCCCCCTTTAATTTCTGGTCATAGTAGCATTTTCTTGACAAGACTTCCTCCATTGTACTCTGCCTATGCCTGGCTGATTTCTACTCTCCCCCATTTCTTCCTCATCCTCAAGTCACCCAGCTACAGGGACATGGCTCTCAGGTGGCGCAGTACTGGGAGTTCCATCTTCCCTCTGGGATTACACTTCACTGAGTTGCATCAATTTTAGGGATGTTGTGAGGAAGGTGCTCCACCCTGGAATTTATCTAGAAGTTCAGCCACAGTTCAGGTCTGAGAGACACATCTGTACTCTTTTTTTTTTTTTTTGAGAAGGAATCTCGCTCTATCGCCCAGGCTGGAATGCAGTGGTGCCATCTCAGCTCACTGCAACCTCTGCCTCTAGGGTTTTAAGCAATTCTCTCTGCTTCAGCCTCCCAAGAAGCTGGGATTACAGGCATCCGCCACCACATCCAGCTAATTTTTATATTTTTAGTAGAGACAGGCTTTCACCATGTTGGTCAGGCTGGTCTTGAACTCCTGACCTCAGGTGATCTGCCCGCCTCGGCCTCCCAAAGTGTTGGGATTATAGACGTAAGCCACCACGCCTGGCCACATCTGTACTCTGGAAGCCTGTAGATTAGGAATACTCAACACTGACTTTGGCATGTGTCCATGAAGTTCTGTTATTGAGGACTCCGTGCTGAGAAGTGTCACGTGCTTGGCTTAATACTCTTCTGTCACTGTCTTGACATTCTTGATCATTTCGTCTTTGAACTTCGTTTTGTGAGTGAAGCCCAATGAGACAGTGGTGCAGAGAAGAGTCACGCAGCTGCAGTTCCTCACTATGCCATTCGTACAGAGCGGGATCCATGCCCAGGAGCACAGGAGTCCAGTGGGCCTCAGATGCCCAAGAGTTCCTCGAGACTCAGGGAGGTAAGCATGCTCTGCCCACACCTGAGTAAGTGGGCACTGATGGCCCTGAGAAGCCAGGCACTCCTTGCAAACCAGAACAAAAGAATACAAAAAAAAAAAAAAAAAAGACAGTGGCAGTCTAAGAAGCACAATTGATCAAAGAATCCCATCATATCCTTTCTTACTCACCTTATGTCCCTGTTAGCAAAACAGATCCATTGAAAATGACAAGAGAGACCAGGCATGGTGGCTCCTGTCTGTAATCCCAGCACTTTGGGAGGCCAAGGCAGGCAGATCACCTGAGGTTGGGAGTTCGAGACCACCCTGACTAACATGGAGAAACCCTGTCTCTACTAAAAGTACAAAATTAGCCATGCGTGGTGTTGTATGCCTGTAATCCCAGCTACTTGAGAGGCTGAGGCAGGAGAATCGCTTGAACCCAGGAGGCGGAGGTTGCGGTGAGCCGAGATCGCGCCACTGCACTCCAGCCTGGGCAACAAGAGCGAAACTTCGTCTCAAAATAAATAAATAAAATAAGAAAATGACAAGAAAAAGAAAGAGAGAGCTAGGACGATACATAGCTCCTTGTCCTTTCAGTCAGCCTCAACGTAAGCCAAAGGTACAGAGGGTTGAGAAATGTGTGTGTATTACCAAGAGAAATAAAAATAGCAGGATCAGTTTTGTACAGCACTTTCACTGTTCTGAAAAAAAAAATATATACACACAAACACACACACACACACAGACTACAAAATAAAAATTCTGCAATTTTGGTGATTCTGCATAGGAGTTAAATGTTCTTATATTTGCATTTAAAACTGGCACTATACAAGTTAAAGATGAATTGTAAAACTCATGTTAATAATTTAAAATTTTGATTTTTCTTCACCTAGAATGACACTAGTCATTAGTAAAAAAAATAGTAAATAGTAAATTAGTAAATAGTAAATAAAACATTAAGTAGCAAACAAAATCCACAAATTATATAGCCAACCCTGTTTCTGGCAGAAGACCTATAGAAATGAGTAACCTATGTTTAAAAAAGTTCTGTGATCACAGATCTTACAATCAATACCAAAAGAGCTACCGTGTTGATGCCTTCCTCCAGTTTTCTTGGTTTCTGTGTGGGACTCTCACATGGTGCCATACTGCTCTTTGGGAAAAGGGTGGTGGGTGGGGACCACTAGCTATGTGATCATGGACAAGCTTCTGTCTTCTCAATCTGCAAAAGGGAGGTAGCATATACCTTGCCATTTATCAAGAGTTCCTGTAAAAGAATGTATATAAAGGTGTTTTGGAAAACATAAAATGTTGTGTATGTATAAAGTGTTTTATAATTTTTATTACTATTAAAAAACTACAGAGCAGGAATCATGACCATTGCTGTTTTTATTCCCTCTAATTTGTAAATTAATTTTGAAAGCATTCCTGCCAAATTTGCATAAATCCAAATTCATTTTTTTCTTTTAAACAAATTTGTCAACAACCATTTGGATGCTAGTATGGAAATTCAATATATTCATAACTTTCTCCCACTTTGCAGTAATATAATATACATCAGTGTTTTCATAGGCTGTAGGGGTTTGTCCAAAGTAATGAAGTTTTATTCTATAGAAAAAAAAGCAGAATAAATATAAAGTTGTTTAAACAGTTTTCTATGATTAAACACTTGTCAAACCTGTGCATAGAAAAATGATAGGTCAGGGGTGGTGGCTCATGCCTATAATCCCAACACTTTGGGAAGCTGAGGTGGGCAGATCACTTGAGGTCAGGGGTTCAAGATCAGCGTGGCCAATATGGTAAAACCCTGTCTCTACTAAAAATAAATAAATAAATAAAAGAAAAAGAAATTAAAAAAAAATTAGCCAGGTGTCGTGGCTCACATCTATAGTCCCAGATACTCAGGAGGCTGAGGTAAGAGAAATTGCTTGAACCCAGGAGACGTAGGTTTCAGTGAGCCAAGATGGTGCCATTGCCTAACAATTAGAAAAATAAACAACTTGGTGTAGAAGATGAGTGAGTCATAATCACATAAGGCCCTATCATAACATGATCTACTGTTTTTATCATAAAATTTAGATAACTTCTGGATTCATGATGCGTCTCTCCAAATGTAACAGCTGCTCGCAGGTAAACTCTGATTAACCTGCTAAGACTATAGGGAATGTGCTAATTTTATCCTTTCAGTGCTAACATCATGAATAAATAAAGGTCTCTATTATGTAATAAGAACTTATAATAAATGACAGACTGACACAGTAGAATATTAATTGTAGTGAGAGGCAAACATGTTCACCCTGTGACTTTGAGACAGTAACTTCTCTTAGCTTGAGACTCTGTTTCCCCATCTATACTTGGGATGGAGTGAACCATGAACTCTGAAGGGCCTCCTAGCGCCAACATTCTGTGTTCTGATGGCTTTGATTTGACTTGGAAGCCTTAGCGCCACCTAAAGTCAGGTGATAAGGACACATGGGGACACCTGGCAGAGACAGGTTCTGTGTCCCAAGGTGACGCAGCAGATGTGGGGTTTGGGATGCCTGTTCCAAATCTAAATCCAACCTCTCCCTTGGCCTGATACCCTCTTTCCTAAAGGGGACTCATTATCCCAGAGTGGGAGGCTCTTTCCCTCTTTTCCCATGATTCAGAGCGGTGGGCTTCACCTTCTCTCTGTGTTTGTCTACCCATCTCCCCACCATGTCAGCATCGGCCCAGAGCCAGAGCAGCAGGTGGCTCCCAAGTGTTTGTCAAAGATTGACTTATGGTTTCATACTTTGTTACTTGTTAAATTTCTCCTTCTAGACTTGCAAGCACTTTATTTATTTATTTATTTTTTATTATTTTTGAGACGGAGTCTTGTTCTCACGCCCAGGCTGGATTGCAATGGCACAATCTTGCTCACTGCAACCTCTGTCTCCCGGGTTCAAGTGATTCTTCTGTCTTGGCCTCCCGAGTAGCTGGGATCACAGGTGTGCACCACCACGCACAAAATACAAAAAAAATACACTAATTTTTGTATTTTTAGTAGAGATGGGGTTTTACCATGTTGGCCAGTCTGGTCTCGAACTCCTGATCTCAGGTAATCCACCTGCCTCGGCCTCCCAAAGTGTTGGGATTACAGGTGTGAGCCACTGCCCCTGGCTGCAAGCACTTTAAAGGCAGAGCCCTCATCAAGTTCGTCTCTCTCGTCCTGTGGCTCCTTGTGCACCCACAAGGCTCAGCACACAGTGGGAGCTCAGTAGATGGGAATACACATATTTTGAGTATGCTGGAAGGATGCCAATACCCATTTTGCTGAGATGGATATTCTTGCTCATGAAGACTCTCAGGCTGCCCTAGACCAATCTCAGTATGTGTCTTCTGCCCACCGGTGAGAGGAGGAACAAGGATGCAACTTGTGCTGTCTGGGGAAGGTGAGGACAATAGCTAGAAACTGTCAAGTCCCAGAAACTCTTCCCAGTTTTGACTGAAGACAACACGTTTCATGACCTCAGTCTTTTCTTGCTTTGCAGTCTTGTTTAAAATGGCATTTGGAATATACCCTAATCCTATGACTCAGAAATGGAAAATATTATCAGACTGTTCATAGCAGCTATATTCACAATACCCTCAAATTAGAAACAACGTAAATACACATCAGCAGAAGAATAGGTGGGCAAACTGTGTATCGCTCTCCTAGAGAATACACTCAGCAATAAAAATGAGCAGACAACATGGGTGTATCTCAATAGCATCATCTAAATAAAAGGAACAAGACACAGAAGAGTACATACTGTATTATCCTATGCAAATGTAGTTCTAAAAACAGACAAAACTAATTGACAGTGATAGAAATCAGAACAGCAATTGCCAGCTAGGTACGGTGGCTCATGCCTGGAATCCCAGCACTTTGGAAGGCTGAGGTGGGAGGACTGCTTAAGGCAGTAGTTAGAGACCCCATCGCTACAAAAAAAAAAAAAAAAAACCAAAAAACTAGGTGGTGTGGTGGTGCACACCTATAGTCCTAGCTACTGGGGAGGCTGAGGCAGGAGATCACTTGGAACCCGGGAATTCCAGGTTGCAGTGAACTATGACCCTGATATTGCACTTCAGCTTGGGCAACAGAGTGAGAATCTGTCTTTTAAAAAAAAGAACATGGATTGCCTAGGAGGTGGAGTGGGATGTGTTGGGCTGGAAAGGGGCACAAGGGAACTATCAGGGGTAGTAGAAATGCTCTATATCTTGATTGGGGTGGTGGATACAAAACTTATTGTTTGTTAATTAACCCTCAAATTTAAAAAAACCCACAGTATTTGGAGCTGAGGTTCCCAGCCTCTCAATGGCCACCTGTCTCCTGGATCAGACCTCAGGAGAGGCAGCTGTGATTCGTGCAGCTGTGGCCACACTGCTGATTTCCTCACATCCACAGGGGCGGCTCCAGCACGTGGCCCATTTTTCATCCAGTCACTTTGCTGGCACTTGGTGAACGCCTGTCTCTCCCTGGGCTCTGTCCCGAGACCCACAGCAAACTCTCATCCTTCTTCCCGTTGGCATTTCTTCAGCTCCCAAATCCTCTCTGTGTTTTCTCTTCTCCAGGCAAATCCCTGGTTTTTCCATCCATGCTTTACTGGATGTGGTTTCCAAACGCTTCTTCCTTGTAGTTTCTCTCTCCTGGATACGCCCCAGCTGCCCAGGGCCCATTTCAAGGATTTTTTGAAAGCCTTTGCTTGCTGATGAACTTGACTTCTACCTTCAAAGCGATTTGGGAGGAGGCAGACTGTGAACCTTTGTCAAGCCCATCAGCTTAAATTTTATTTTTTCAAATAGAGAAGAGAAATGAAAATGTGGTGGGAATTCCACAAAGGCTCCTGCCAATGACTGACATACATTTAGGCAGACAACGTCTTTGTGCGATGCCGGGAGGCTGATACATTAATAGATATAATTTGTAGGCTCCCAAGGAGAGGTTAAAGAGGAGAGCACAGGTTCCTTTGAGTCCACTTGGTGCTCCCGTGTCATCTGTCCCCAGACTTAATCAAGTTATCATATCAACCCGGTGTTTCCTGGACCCCAGCTCTCTGTCTGAATGAGGAAAAAATTTGCAGACAAATTTCTAGCAGCAGGAAGTTGGTGCTCTCCTGCGAGGCTGGATAAAAACTACGGGTAACCTCTCAAGGCCTCCCTCCTGCTCCTGCTGGGAGTTCAGTTCAAGTGGTTCCCTTATTTGATTACGCCACTCAGGCCTTCTCTGGTGTAGGTATCCAATTCACTGCCGTGCCCACCGGCTCCCCACGAGGCAGAAAACATTAGAGTCACTCTTTTGTGAAATTATGGGGAGGTTGAGTGGGCCAAGCACTTTTGTGTGTGTGTGTGCGTATGTGTGTGCATGTATGCCTGTGTGTGAGGAGACACACAGATGTGCATAAAGAGAGGAATGCCGTTTGTTAGCAAATGTGGCATTGATTTATAATCACTTCCTTTAGTCACAGTCTTGGCTCCCGAGAGGCCGGCACGTCTGCCGGGGACTCTTGGCCAGCAAGAGGGTCCTAACCTGAATAGGGGAGTGCGCGGAAGAAAAGGTAGACAGAAAGCGGGGTCTGGAGGGCTGAATAAGCAAGACTTGAACAGCA
>CAUYQU010073950.1:0-17699 GCA_963574635.1 Cheracebus regulus
ATCTTTTCACCCTTTGCTGATGTTAAAAGGAAGATGCCCTTTACTGAAAAAGTCATGGCAACTCCAGAGCAGGTGGATAAGATGAAGCCTATTATTCTGAAGCTCCATTTCACATACAGAAGTGACAGCTTTGAGAACCCCGTGCTGCAGCAGCACTTCAGGAACCTAGAGGCCTTGGTTTTGGATTTGATGGAGGCTGAAAAAGCAGTGAACCTGACATTGCCCAAGGTTGAAGCAATGAATAAAAGACTAAGGTCCCTGGTGGATGAGTTTAAGGAGCTTGTTTACCCACCAGATTACAATCCTGAAGGGAAAGTTACCAAGATAAAACACAATAATAAAGGTTCCAAAAGCAAAAAACCAAGGTGGGGTATTCAGAAGAGGAGCTGAAGACCCACACCAGCAAGGGCACACTAGGCAAGTTCACTGTGCCCATGCTGAAAGAGGCCTGCTAGGCATATGTGCTGAAGTGTTAGTGGAAGAAGCAGGAGCTGCTAGAAGCCTTCACTAAGCACTTCCAGGACTGACCAGAGGCCATATGTCCAGCTTCCCTTCCACATTATGGCCAGGCTGCTTTGCCTTGTTCTCAGCCAGTTAAAAATGTGTTTCTCCTGAGCTAGGAAGAGTCTGCCTGACAGAAGTTGGGTGACTTTATGTTTTTGAGGTTTTCTGTTGTCATGGTGATGGTGTAGCCCTCCCACTTTGCTGTTCCTTGGTTTATTGCCTGAATAAAGAGCCCTAAGTTGGTACTAAAACAAAACAAAAAAGAAAAGAATTTCCAACTCGAAATTTTATATCTAGCCAAACTAAGCTTCTTAAGTGAAGGAGAAATAAGATCCTTTTCAAACAGGCAAATGCTGAGCCAGGCAGATGTGGTCTCAATGATTTGCCTAATATGTGAGTGGAGTGTTAAAGCTCTGCCTTACAAGAGCTTCTGAAGGAAGCACTAAATATGGAAAGGAAAAAACCGTTACCAGCCATTACAAAAACACACTGAAGTACACAGACTAGTGACACTATGAAGCAACCACATAAACAAGTCTGCAAAATTACCAGCTAGCATCATGATGAAAGGATGAAATCCCCACATAACAATGCTGACTTTAAATTTAAATGGGCTACATGCCCCAATTAAAAGACAAGGAGTGGTGCTCTGGGTAAAGAATCAAGATCCATCTGTATGCTGTCTTTAAGAGAGCCATCTCACATGCAAAGACACACAGAGGCTCAAAATAAAGGGATAGAGGAAAATTTACCAAGCAAGTGGAGAATAGAAGAAAGCAGGGGTTGCAATCCAAGTTTCTGATAAGACAGACTTTAAACCAACAAAAATCAAAAAGACCAAAAAAAGGGCATTACATAATGGTAAAGGTTTCAATCCAATAAGAAGAGCCAACTATCTTAAATATATATGCACCCAACACAGGAGCACCCAGATTAATAAAGCAAGTTCTTAGAGACTTTAAAAGAGACTCAGACTACTACACAATAAGACTGGAAGACTTTAACACCCCACTGACAATATTAGGCAGATCATTGGGAAAGAAAATTAACAAAGATATTCAGTGTCTGAACTCAGCTCTGGATCAAGTTGACCTGATAGATAACTGTGGAACTCTCCACCCTAAACAATAGAACATATATTCTTATCACCACATGGCATGTACTCTAAAATTGATTACATAATCATAAGTAAAATACTCCTCAGCAAATGCAAAAGAAATGAAATCCTAAGCAACAGTCTCTTGGACCACAGTATTAGAATTCAAAATTAAGAAATTCACACAAAACCATACAACATCACTGAAATTGAACAACCTGCTCCTGAATGACTTTTGAGTAAATAATGAAATCATTTCAGAAATCAGGAATTTCTTTGAAACTACTGAGAACAAAGATACAACATATCAGAATGTGTGGGATGCAGCTAAAGCAGTGTTAAGAGGGAAATTTATGGCACTAAATGCCCACATCACAAAGCTAGATAGATCTCAAGTTAACAACCTAACATCACAGTTGAAAGAACTAGAGAACCAAGAGCACACAAACCTGATAGCTAGCAGAAATAACCAAGATGAGAGCTGAATTGAAGGAAACAGAGACACAAAAAACCCTTCAAAAATCAATGAATCCAGGAGCTGATTTTTTCAAGAAAATTAATAAAATAGATACACTGCTAGCTAGACTAATGAAGAAGAAAATAGAGAAGATTCAAATAAATGCAATTAGAAATGATATTACCACTGACCCGACAGACATAGAAACAACCATCAGAGAATACTATAAACATTTCTATGCACATAAACTGGAAAATCTAGAAGAAATGGATACATTCTTGGCACATATACCCTTCCAAGACTGAATCAGGAAGAAATTGAATCCCTGAATAGATCAATAGAGAGTTCTGAAACTAAGGCAGTATTAAATAGCCTACCAACCAAAAAAAAAAAAAAAAAAAAAAGCCCAGGACCAGATGGATTCACATCTGACTTATACCAAAGGTGCAGAGAACAGTTGGTACCATTCCCACTGAAACTATTCCAAAAAATAGAAAAAGAGGGACTCCTCCCTAACTCATACTCTGAGGCCAGCATCATCCTGTTACCAAAACCTGGCAGAGATACAACAACAACAACAACAAAACTTTAGGCCAATATCTTGGATGAACATTGATGCAAAAATCCTCAACAAAATACTGGCAAATTGAATCCAGCAGCACATCGAACAGCTTATCTACCACAATCAAGTATGCTTCATCTCTAAGATGCATGGCTGGTTCAACATGCACAAAACAATAAATGTGATTCATCACATAAACAGAATTGAAGACAAAAACCACAGGATTATCTCAATAGATTTGGAAAAGACCTTTGATAAAATTCAACATCCCTTCATATTAAAAACTTCCAATAAACTAGGTATTGAAGGAACGAACCTCAAAATAATAAGAGCCATATATGACATAGTGAATGGGCAAAACCTGGAAGCCTTCCCCTTGAAAATTGGCACAAGTCAAGTTTGTCCTCTCTCATCATTCCCATTCAACCTAATATTGGAAGTTCTGGACCTGGCAGCGAGGCAAGGGAAAAACATAAAGCATATTCAAACAGGGAGAGAGGAAGTCAAACTATTCCTTTTTGCAAATGACATGATCCAATGTCTAGAAAATCCCATCATCTCCAAAAGCTTCTTAAGCTAATAAGCAACTTCAGCAAAGTCTCAGGATACAAAATCAATGTGAAAAAATTGCTAACATTCCTATACACCCACAATAGACAAGCTGAGAACCAAATCACAAATGAACTCCCATTTGACAATTGCCACAAAAAGCAGAAAATGCCTATGAAAACAGCTAATGAGAGAAGTGAAGGACCTTTTAAGAAGAACTACAAATCACTGTTTAAAGAAATCAGAGAAGTAACAAACAAATGGAAAAACATTACCATGCTCATGGATAGAAAGAATCAATATCATGAAAATGGCCATACTGCCCAAAGCAATTTACAGTTTCAATGCTACTCCCATTAAACTACTATTGACATTCTTCACAGAATTAGAAAAAAAAACTATTTTAAACTTCATAGAACCAGAAAAGAGCCAAAATAACCAAGGCAATCCTAAGCAAAAAGAACAACGCTGGAGGCATCACATTATGTAATTTCACACTATACTATAAGGCTACAGTAACCAAACAGCATGGTAATAGCACAAGAACAGACACATAGACCAAATGAACAGAATAGAGAACCCAGAAATAAGGCCACACATCTACAACCATCTGATCTTTGACAAGCCCCACAGAAACCAGCAATGGAGAAAAGATTCCCTGTTTGGTAAATGGTGCTGAGAGGACCGGTTAGCCATATGCAGACAATTAAAAGTGTATTCTTTCCTTACACTGTATACAAAAGTCAGCTCAAGATGGATTAAAGACTTAAATGTAAACCCCCAAACTACAAAAACTACAGAAGAGAACCTAGACAATGCCATTCAGGACATAAGCATGGGCAAAGTTTCATGATGAAGATGCTAAAAGCAATTGCAACAGAAGCAAAAATTGACCAATAGGATCTGATTAAACTAAAGCACTTCTGCACAGCAAAACAAACTAAACAGAGTAAACACAACATACAGAGTGGGAGAAAATTTTTACACTCTATCCATCTGACAAAGGTCTAATATCCAGCATCTTTATAGAACTTAAATTTACAAGAGAAAACCAAACAACCCCATTAAGAAGTGTGCAAAGAACATGAACAGAGACTTCTCGAAGGAAGACATACATGTGGCCAACAATTATATGAAAAAAAGCTCAACTTCACTGACCATTAGAGAAATGCCAATCAAAACCATGATGAAATACCATCTCATGCCAGTCATAATGGCTATTTAAGAAGTCAAAAAACAAATGCTGGTGAGGTAGTGGAAAAAAAGGAACACTTTTACACTGTTAGTGGGAGTGTAAATTAGTTCAACCATTGTGGAAGACAGTGTGATGATTTCCCAAAGACTTAGCAGTAGAAATACCATTCGGCCCAGCAATCCAATTACTGGGTATATACCCAAAGGAATATGTCATTCTTTTATAAAGATACAAGCATGTGTATGTTCACTGCAGCACTATTCACAATGGCAAAGACATGGAATCAATCTAAATGCCTGAGATGGTTTGGCTGTGTCCCTGCCCAAATCTTACCTTGAATTGTAATAATCCGCATATATCAAGGGCAGGGCCACGTGGAGATAACTGAATCATGGAGGCGGTTTCTACCATACTGTTCTCATGGTGGTGAAAAAGTCTCAGAAGGTCTGGTGATTTTATAAATGGGAGTTACCCTGTACAAGCTCTCTTGCCTGCCACTATGTAAGATGTGATTTTGCTCCTCATTTGCCTTCTGGCATGATCGTGAGGCCTCCCGAGCCATGTGGAACTGTGAGTCAATTAAACCTCTTTTCTTTATAAATTACCCAGTCTTGGGTTTGTCTTTATTTGCAGCATGAAAACAGATTAATACAATGCCTATCAATGTTAGACTGGATAAAGAAGATGTGGTACATGTATATCACAGAATAATATGCAGCCTTATAAAGGAATGAGATCATGTTCTTTGCATGAACATGTATGGAACTGGAGGTCATTATCCTTAGCAAACTAATGCAGAAACCAAAAACCAAATATCACATGTTCTGACTTATAAGTGAGAGCTGAATGATGAGAACACATGATCACAAGGGGGAGAATAACACACATGGTGCCTGTTTGGGGATGAGAGGAGGGAGAACATCAGGAAGAATAGCTAATGCATGCTGGGCCTAATACCTGGGTGATGGGATAATCTGTACAGCAAACCATGATGGCACACAATTACATATGTAACAAACCTGCACATCCTGCACATATACTTCTGAACTTAAAAGTTGGAAATAAAAAAATTAACTGGAAAAAGAAGATTCTATTTTTAAAAAGGGAACTAAATTTCCTTTTAACTTTGAAAAAAGAAAATTCTTCTCTTAAAGATTTTAGTTTCTACCTCTCTGTTATACATTCATCATTTACTGGACTGAAAACACATGGGTTTTCTTTCCTGCCCTCTACATGTTATGTTAGTGTTTTTGATCTTTATTCCTCTCTGATAGCTGTGTGATCATATATGAATTTTTAAAAATTCAAGCACTTATTGAGTTTTTTCTATCTTGTGGGTAGCAATCAAGTTTTAGAAATTTGACATTCTGAATTCACTGTATAACTTCTAAAAAGACTGGGGCCTCTGGTTAGTTCTATGTAGCTAAGAATCACAAAGCAAGTTTGTTTTTACTAAGTAAACCAATAGAATACAGAAAACAGGGTGAATGCTGTGTTTAGTAAAATTATATTGAATCTGCTTGTAGGTTGAGTGTGTGGTGAACAAAAAGGATTGGTCAGAAGAAAGCTTGTCTTTTTCCTAGGCCACTATTTTTTTCTTCTTTTCTGAATACACTGTTCAGCCCTTGCTTAAATAATGCCTGTTTCCTTTTGCTCTCAGTCCTGCCTGCCAGAATTTTGTGCCTGGTCAGCAGTCTGAATGTCTGTGTGGCCTATGATGTGAATGTCTGTTTGAAACTCTCTTTTATCTGATTTTATTTCAAATCTTCTGGGATAACTGTGATAAGCTAAAGTAATAAATGTATATGCTACATCAGTTATTTAGAGTTTTTAATCCTGACCCAATCCTCTTTTGTCATTCACTGTGGATACTATTTCCCCCATTCTAGTTCACCATTCCTCCTGGACAGGACTCATATTCAGGTCCTGTGAGATGGTGGGGACAAGTGAGCAAAAGAAGCCCCTAATCTCTCTTTGTTAAACTTCTTGTTTGGGGAAAGATTGATGAGAGTTGGGGGAAGAATATTTGATAAAAACAGGGCAAGGAGCCAACTCTGTTAGGTACAATATTTTTTTAAATCAATTATCCAGCGGGTCAACGAATCTATATTATGAAAAAGATTTGTAAAACACAGAGCCAATGTAGAACCAAGAGAACTGGAAATAGGAAAGCATTGAAAGGATCCCTAACTTTGGACATCTGCCTTTATATTAACCCTAAAAAAAAATCCAACACGATAGACTATTTCTTTTTAAATTTCTAGTGATGTCCAAATATGTTCTAGGTCTGGACAGTGGTTCTTTGATGATTTATGGTTGCATACAATGTAATTGGTAGGAAAAACGGGCATTATTCCATCCAAACTTCCTTTCAGATGTGGAGCAGGAAGGTAAGTGAACGGGAGGGCACAGAGCCCCAGGGGCCCTTTGTAGACGGTGTTTCCTCATTGGGAAATGGGAGTACGATTTGTGGAGTGTTGTGGATGCCATGATTCATCAACTGCCCAGGCTCATTGTTTCTGCCCACGATAGACCTGGCAGTGAATTTATGGGAGGCCAAATGGGGACAGTCACCAAAATGAAACAAGCTCCTTTGACTAGGAAGTCTTTCTCATTCTTGTCTTTTGCCTTAATCTTTTTTTCATCTGGACTTCAGGCAGATCACATTAAACTCTAATGTATAGCATTTTGTATCAGAGAAACTAATATAGAACAACAAAACAAAGTGTTCCCATTAAGGCCCAACTATCAATATCTGATAATGTTGAAGTCAAAAAGAATTAAAATTTTATCTCATGAGGCAATAGGGTGAGGATCCACTCTATTCCTGGGTAAAAAATAATGTTTTCTTTTACCCTGCTTTCATATTTTGTTGTAAGTGATAACCTATAGTTTAATTAAAATTCCTAAATATAAGCAGTTAATCTGAAAATTTCTGAAGGAATCTGAAATCCCTACCATCTGCAGAAATAAATTGTTCTTTTTGGTTGGACATGTGTACAGAAGATATCTAGGGAGTTATTTTATTCTGTGGATACATTCATGTTTTATCTGGTTTAACCTTCAGTAACTCTGGAGAGTTTCCCCATTATACTTTCTATAAATAATGGAATCCTAAAATATTTAAATAGCTCATGGCAGAAATGAAAAT
This sequence comes from Cheracebus regulus, assembly GCA_963574635.1. NCBI lineage: Eukaryota > Metazoa > Chordata > Mammalia > Primates > Pitheciidae > Cheracebus > Cheracebus regulus. Next base: position 7,515 of record CAUYQU010073950.1, read on the forward strand.
ATGTTAAGTTGCCAAAAAATATTTCAGGCCAAAGTTGCCCTGTCCCAGCAGTCAGGCCAATGACCTGTATGTTTGTGGCATTTAAGTTCATGGTTTAGCTTTTGCACTGGCAGCTCCTATTAGTACCATATTAATTTGTCATGCAAATAATCTTTTATAATGAAGTTGGGAAGTGCCTGAAGTCACTTCTTAGTTATAGGATTTAGGATTCTTGGTATAAAGTTTTGGATCCTACTGACAAACGGGCTAGTTCTCAAACTATTTTACTTCTTGCATGGCATCTCATTTGTGCAGAAGGATTATATATTGGTACATACACCAGCAAAGGAGAGGAGTGAGGTTGCAGTGAAAAGCACTCCCTCTTAACAGCAGACCCTTCAGAAGGAGACAGCTCTCTTATTATAGATGAGAAAAAAGGCATTAAAAAGCACCCTATTAGTTGCCTATTGTTGTTGTGGTAAATCATCACAAACTTAGTCATTTAAAAAGCACAAATGTATTACCTTACAGTTCTAGAAGTCATAAGTCTAACATAAATTTCCCTGGGCTAAATTCAAGATGTCAACAGGGGCCGAGCATGGTGACTCATGCCTGTAATTCCAGCACTTTGGGAGGCCAAGGTGGGCTGATCACTTGAGGTGAGAAGTTCAAGACAAGCCTGGCCAACAAGGTGAAACCCCGTCTTTACTAAAAATATAAAAATTAGCCAGGTTTGGTGGCACGCACCTGTAGTCCCAGCTACTTGAGAAGCTGAGGCAGGAGAATCGCTTGAGCCCGTGAGGCAGAGGCTGCAGTGAGCCAACATCATGTCACTGCACTCCAGCCTGGGTGACTGAATGAGACTCTATCTCAAAAAAAAAAAAAAAAAGATGTCTGTAGAATACTGTTTTTCTGGAAACTCTAGGGGATAATCCATTCCCTTGTCTTTTCCAGCTTCTAGAGGTCATCTGTATTTCTTGCCTCTGAGCCCCCTTTAAACTCCAAAGTCAGCAACGACCAACTGCTGGCTGAATTCTGTCTCATCTGCATGACTCACTCTACTGCCTCCCTCTTTCACTTGTAAAGATCCATGGTTTGCAAATATTTTTCTAATTGCACGAGTTGTCTCTTCACTTTGTTCATCATTTCTTTTGCTGCGCAGAAGCTTCTTAATTTGGTGCAATCCCATTTGTCCATTTGTGCTTTTGTTGCTTGAAATTTTGGGGTTACATCCAAAGAATCCTTGTCCAAACCAATGTCATGGAGCTTTTACCCTATGTTTTCTTCTAGTAGTTTTACAGCCTACTTTTAAGTCTTTAATCATTTTGAGTTTTTTTGGTGGGGAGGGGTATAGTGCAAGGTAAGGGTCTAATTTCATTTTCTTCTGAAGTGGATAACTGGTTTTCCTAACACCACTTATTAAATAGAGTGTTTTTTCTTCATTATGAGTTCTTGGCATTTTTGTAAAAAATCAATTGACCATGAAGGCATGAGTTTATTACTGAGCTTTCTGTCCTGTTCCATTGGTTGATGTGTCTGTTTTTATGCCAGTACTATGCTGTTTTAATTATAATCACTTTAATAATATATTTTGAAGCCAAGTAGTATGATGGCTCCAGCTTTGTTCTTTTTGCTCAGGATTACTGTAGTTACCTGGGGTATATTGTGGTTCCGTAGAATTTTAGAATTGATTTTTCCATTTTTGAAAAATGACCTTGACATTTTTATAGGGATTGCATTGAACCTGTAGATTATTTTTGGTAGAATGGATATTTTAACAATATTAATTCTTTCAGCACATGAACATGGGACACTTTTCCATTTATTTGTGTTTTCTTTAATTTCATTCACCAGTATTTTATAATTTTCAGTATATAGGTATTTTACCTTCTTATTTAAATTTACGTCTAAGTTTTTATTTTTTTCTGTTGCTATTGTAAATGGGATCATTTTCTTAACTTCCTTTTAAGATAGCTCATATATCTGGTAAGGGTTTAATATACAAAATATATAAGAAAGTTCATATATCCAGTAAGAGTTTAATATACAAAATATACAAGAAATTGAAATAATAGCAAGAAAACAAATAACCCAATTTAAAAGTGGGCAAAGGACCTGAAAAAACACTTCTCAAAAGAAATCATCCAAATGGCCAACAAGTTAATTAAAAACTAATCATTGGGAAAACACAATTTAAAACCACAATGAGATATCTATTCATACCTGTTAGAATGGATTTTTTCAAAAAGAGGAAAAATAACAACCACTGGAGATGATGTAGAGAAAAGGGAATGCTTGTACACTACTGGTGGTAATGTAAATGGTTCAGCCATTATGGAAACCAGTATGGAAGTTTCTCAAAAAACTAAAAATAGAACTACCATATAATCTAGCAATCCCACTACTGGGTATTATAAGGGAAAATATTAAGTATGCCAAAGAGATATCTGCACTCCCATGTTCATTGCAGTGTTATTCACAGTAGCCAAGATATAGAATCAACTTGTCCATCAATAGTTGGATAGAGAAAATACAGTACACAAAATGAAATATTACTTACCTTTAAAAAGATGAAATTCTGTCATTTGGGACAAGATGGGTGAATCTAGCAGATGTTATGCTAGTGAAATAAGCCATGCACAGAAAGATAAATACTACATGATCTCATTTATATGTGGAATCTAAAAAAAGATTCATCCTTCTAAGTGGAGAATAGAATGATGGTTACCAGAGCCAGGGATGGGACACTTGGGTGCAGAGGAGTGAGAAAATGTGGAGTTACTGTTGAAAGGATACACAGTTTCAGCTAGACAGGAGGTTTAGTGATCTGTTGCACAGCAGGGTGACCATAGTCAAAAATAATGTACTGTGTATTTCAAAATAACCAAGATATTAAATTTCAAAGGTGTCATAACAATAAATGTCAAGTAAGTGAAGGGATATATATATATATACATATATATATGTTAATTAACTTGATTTAATAACTCCTTATTATACACATATATGAAAGATCACATTTTATTCTGTAAATGTAATACAATTATCATTATTATCATTTATCAATTTAAAAATATTATATTGATCTTCTTGGAATAATCTAGGGCAATTTTCCCATTCCAGGGTCCTAATTATAACCGCGCTGCAAAATTCCTTGTTCTATGTAAGATAACACATTAACAGGTCTCGGGATAGGACAGGCTCATCTTTGGAGGTCCATTATGCTACCTACCACAAAAACCTGGCTGCAGTAGATGTATGAACCCTCTAGCTGACTTCTTCCATTTGAAAGTCCCTGGGAAAAATGCGAAGGTATGCATAGAATAGCAAGTATATGCATAGAATATAGAAACTGGGAACTGAAGAGGATGTAATACTGTTAAAATGGTTGGGGAAATCAATCTGGTAGTATATGCTTTGCTTGTGATTATAATATATTTGTGAAACCCCTTCATCCTGGAAGGTCAATCAGCATTAGGACAGCACAGATATCAATCTGACCCTCTCAAGCAATCTGGACTTCTGGAGGTCGCTTCATAAAAAGAAGTTTTAGCACTAAAAATGTAGAGAGAAACATAAAAGTACAGGAACCAGAAGAAAAAAATCTTACTTTCTCTTTGATTGTATTTTTTTCGTGGCCCTCCAGGTTTAAATAAATCAAGCTCTAGAGGAAAGGTAATATCATGTTTTACTGTTAAAAATTAATTTTTTAGAAAGCTTGATGGATATGTCTATAGTGGAACTGAGCAGACTATGTTGAACAATGGTGTATGCATTATAAACACTAAGTACATGACCAGGCCACTAAATAAGTCAATATCCCTTTGAGATGTCTATTTTTTATGTGGAACTAGCAATTGGAGGATAATGTGGGCTAAGGAAGATGTATGCCAAAAATATATTTTTTTCTCCTAGTGATAACAGTAAGGCTGAGCTCATGTTTACAAACATCATTTATTCATTCAGAAATATTTACTGAATGCCTACTAAGAGCAATGCTTTGGAGGGATGTATGTGGATGTGAATACATTAGCATGAAAAGACAATTTACTTCTATCCTCAATCTTGTTTACAATCTAGCAAAAAAAACACCTGGAACTAATGTGTGATCTTGAATGTGGGGTGACATCTTATAAATGTCTTTGGCAGTCTGGGTGCAGTGGTTCAAGCCTGCAATTTCAGCACTTTGGGAGGTCAAGGAGGAAAGATTGCTTGAGACCAGGAGTTTGAGACCAGCCTTGGCAACATAGTAAGACCCTAACAAAATTTCTGTGAAAAATTTGCCAAGAATGGTGGCACACACCTGTAGTACCAGCTGCTCAGGAGGCTAAGGCAGAAGGATTGCTTGAGCCCAGGAGCCTACAATTATAGTGAACTGTTATCACATTACTGCACTCCAGCCTGGGTGACTGAGAGAGCCCATTTCTAAAAATAAATAAGTAAAAAGAAAAAAATATATTTCATCTAGTTTGGAACCAATTTCTGATTTCATTTATTTGATCCATACAAAATCAAGAGATCTCTAAAACAGATTTACTTCATTTTATTCAGGATTTTAAAAAGCTAAAATAATGCTGCTTCAAATATAGGTATCTTTTGTTTTTTCTACCAGTTTTTAGGAGACTTTTTAGGAAATCCAAATTTATTTGATAGAGATAAAGTTGATTTCTATCTATTTCATTCCGTGTTGGTGTGAAAGTCTTTTTTTTTTTAATTTAGGCAAAAATCTCTAAAATCTTTAAATAGGATAGTCTGTCAGGCTTAGCAGATTTTAAGTTGGTAAAAAAAATTGAGCATGCATAAATCAATGAGATAAAGTTGAAGATAGACAAGGAATTATTGTTGTTATGCCTTTAGAAGGGGGAAAGTAATAGAGTCAAAAACAACATAACAGAGAAATTGCATCACTGTCAGATTTCTACCTTTTAGGGAGATGGTGGCATGAGATAGGATTGGCTGTGTGTATGAAGAGAGATAAAATTGTGTCTGAAACATCTACAACCTTCAGTGCTGTGGAGTGGAGTCAAATCCCTACAATCCTTGTATTCAGGAGCAAGACGGGAGAAGACACAGGTATGTATTACGATTTCTACCTGAGTTATCCAAAGCTAAAAAGTTAATAAAAATCACTCTTTTATTTTCTGTTTGAAGAGTCCAAGTTTTTCTGGTGATTCCCCAGAAACAAAAATATTATCTGGCACATTCACAATTTACTGGGATGACTGTAAATCAGCTTCTGAAATTCTAAAGAGTTTATTCTTTTAGATATAATTTTCAATTATTTTGTGGAACTGAAGATACATATGCAGATGGTGTTTTTTAGCTCTGATGCCTCAGAAATACAAAAGGCTTCCATAAATGGAGTCAATAACTCCCTCACCAATCAATACTCCTATCTGCTTGATCTGCAAGATAAATTTTCTCTGGCCGAAACTTATGTAGACATACATGGGAACAGAATAACATTTGCACATCAATCAATAAAATCATAAAATAACTTAAGAGTTATTCTAGCTACACAAGTTTGCTTGTTTGCATCTTCTATTTTTAATTAAAGTTTCAGCAAATGTACAAATCTCTTTTCTAAATGTCTCACCTACCTCCTCTGGTGTCCAGAGAAGCACTTTGAACCGTGTATACACACACACACGCACACACACCTTTGCACACTTCTATTGTTCTAGGAATTTAGTACTTCTTCTACATGAATTTCATTTTCCTAAGTTTTTAAGCCTTAAGAAGGTTTTTAGTTTTATCATTCTTACCAGCAGTAGGATGTAGCTTGCAAATAATAAAATATACAGACTTTACAACTAATTCAATTTTAACTAAACTTGGTCTCTCTAGATATCAACCCCCAAGCATATTGCTGCTTCCTATGATAGGATTCCTTTTGGTAGGGAGATATATTAACTCATGTTTAATCAAGAGAAATCACCTTTGCAAATTCCAATTGTTTTTGTAATCAGAAACAAAGTAAATTAATTCAGAATCTTTTGTTCCTCAATAACCCCAAAGCATATTGCATTTAGAAAAAATGTGGGAATATTATTTGATAGTACATCTCATTTTGTCATATCTATTAGCTATCCAATAATTATTCAGTTACAAATCAGTAGACAAATGGGAAACAGGAAATATTGAGCTACAGCATTGAAATAGAAACACTATGCCATGGTCACCAGAACTGGCGCGATGTGTAGGCACTATAATAAAATGCCTTACACATTGTTTTCATATGAAGAATAAAAACTTTTCACAGAACAATTAAAAATTACTTTAAGATAACACTAAAATCTTACTGGAATTTTCAGTTATAGGAAAATAATTCTTTGTGTTTCCTGATACCAACTGTGAGGGTGTTTCCTCTGACTCTGTGTTACTGAATTTCCACTCTATGGTTCAGCAGTTGTGCTCATTATTAAATCATTCATCACTGATTTAAAAGAATCATGAAGCAATGCTTTAACCTGAAATGGAGATAGTGTTACCTTCCCTGTCTATGAAGATACATAGAATCAATCAACTTCAAACATCTTAAATAAATTGTAAGTTTGTGAAGACAGAAAGAAGATAACATTCACTAAAAATAAATGCCAGTTCATTATACACAGTGTCATTTAAAAGGCTCTGACACTGGAAAAGCTGGCTACTCCTTGGTAATGTTCTCTTTAGAAAACTAATAGTGGAATCTTGTGGGAATGTTAAGCAGAAGCAGGACGATGAGTCTAGTCTCTTCTGTGAGTGAAATTGACAGAAACTACATTTACTCCCTTTAATAATAAATGGACCTATCACACTTCAGCTTTCCAGGCAAACTCATTTTTTGTTTATTAAAAGGTTTAGGTTTCACACTGACACAAGAACAGAAAACCAAACGCTGTATGTTCTCACTCATAAGTGGGTGTTGAACAATGAGAACACACGGGTACAGGGTGGGGAACATCACATACCAGGGCCTAGGGGTTGGGGGGCTAGGGGAGAAAGAGCAGCAGGAAAAGGGATTGGGGAGGGATAACATTAGGAGAAATATCTAATATAGATGATGGGGCGATGGATGCAGTAAACCACCACCATGGCACATGTATACCTAAGTAACAAACCTGCACGATCTGCACATGTACCCCAGAACTTAAAGTATAATGAATACATTTAAAAAAAAAAGGTTTAGGTTTTATTCTGCTCAACTCTTCCTACAGACATTTGCATCTTCAACTCTTTACCAGGCTAAACGTACTGGACCCTGGGTCCTGCTTCTTAATCATCTCTGGACACTTGTCAGAGTCATCTTTACCTCATGAAGATCTTGAGGCCACTGGAGCCTAAGTATAAGAAGAAGATGCAGTGAGAAGTCTTCCACTCAGCTCCATCAGTGAGTCAGACTGACTCATGCTGGCGACTTTGTTGTCTACTATCATTATTGACAGAAAAACCACGGAATTCTACCTATTTGACAAGAGCATCTACTGCTTTGTCTTTCCGTTTTGGTAAATGGGAATCTTGAAGACAACCAGAAAATGTCAGACAGACATTATGAAATTTTAAAAGTCCTGAAATTTGCAGATGAAAAATAGTATTATGTTTAGCACATTTATGAAAATTTCTCTATACATTTTACTGTCACAGGACATGAAACAAAATCTAAAATAAAATGGTATGTTATACTAAAGCATTTAGGCTAAATGTGGGGTTTGAGCGGAATTAAAAAAATAATTTCGACTTTTATTTTAGATTCAGGGGGTATATGTGCAGGTTTGTTGAATGAGTATATTTCATGATGTTGAGGTTTGGGGTACGAGTGATCTCATCACCCAGGTAGTGAGGATAGCAACAAATAGGTAGATTTTCAGCTCTTGCTCACCTCTCTCTCTGGTATTCCTCTAGTGTTTACTGTTTCCAATGAATGGTAGAATGATTTATTTTCCTTTGGGTATATACCCAGTAATGGCATTGCTGGGTCAAATGGTAGTTCTAAGTTCTGTGAGATATTTCCAAACTGCTTTCCACAGAAGGTGATCTAATTTATATTCCCACCAGCAGGGTATGAGTGTTCCTTTTTCTTTGCAGCCTCACCAGCATCTGTTGTTTTTTGACTTCTTAATAATGGCCATTGTGACTAGGGTAAGATGTATCTCATTGTGATTTGGGTTTGCATTTCTCCGATGAATAATAATATTGAGCATTTTTTCATGTATTTGTTCACTGCTTGTAAGTCTTCTTTTGAAAAGTGTCTGTTCAAATCCTTTGCCCACTTTTTAATGGGGTTATTGGTTTTTCGCTTGTTGAATTATTTTTTTCTTCTTTAGTTGAGTAAGTTTGCTATAGATTCTGGATATTAGATCTTTGTTGAATGCATAGTTTGCTAATATTTTCTCTCACTCTGTAGGTTGTCTGTTTACTCTGTCAATAGTATCTTTTGTTGTGCAGAAGCTCTTTAGCTTAAGTAGGTCCCATTTGTAAATTTTTGTTTTTGTTGCAATTGCTTTTGAAAGCTTAGTTATAAATTCTTTGCTAAAGCAAATGTCCAGAATGGTGTTTCCTAGGTTTTCCTCTAAGATTTTGAATAGGTTACGGTCTTCATATGCAATGTTTAATCAATTTTCAGTTAATTTTTGTACACGTGAAATATAGGAGTCCCTTCCGTCAATTTTTTTATAGTTCCAGTAAAACTAGTATCAGCTCTTCTTTGTACATCTTGCAGAACTTGGCTGTGAATTCATTTGGGGATTTTTTTGGTTGGTAGGTTTTCTACTACTGATTAAATTTTGGAATTGGAAATTGGTCTGTTCAGAATTACAACTTCTTCCTGATTCAATCTTGGGAGGTTGTGTTTCCAGGAATTCATCCATTTCCTCTGGATTTTCTGGTTTGTGTGCACAAAGGTGTTCGTAATAGTCTTTATGAGCTTTTGTATATTTCTGTGGGATTGATTGTAATGTCACCTTTGTCATTTCTGATTTTGCCTGTAGGACTGTCTTTCTTTTTTCCTTTGTTAATCTAGCTAGTGGTCTATCAATCTTGATAGATTGATAAATAGAGTCTATCAACTCTATTTGAAAGAGTCAACTTTTAGTTTTGTTGATCGGTTGTATGGATTTGTGCATCTTAATTTTGTTCAGTTCTGCTCGTTTTGGGGTTATTTTATTCTTGTATTTGTATGATGTTAGATCATTAATTTGAGATCTTTCTAACTTCTTGATGTAGTTTTTTTGCACTAAAAACTTTCCTCTTAACACTGCTTTTGTGGCATCTCAAAGATTTTGGTATGTTGTGTCTCTGTTTTCATTTATTTTAAATAATTTTTTGATTTCTTCCTTAATTTTATTATTTACCCCAAAGTTATTCAGGAGCAAGTTGTTTAATTTCCATGTAATTGTGTAGTTTTGAAAGATTTTCTTGGTATTGACTGTTATTTTTATTGTACTGTGGTCCAAAACAATAATTGGTATGTTAAGTTTTTTTAAAATTTATTGAGACTTCCCTTATGGCCAAGCATGTGGTCTATTATGGAGTATGCTTTGTGTGTAGATGAGAAGAATGTGTATTCTGTGGTTGATGGGTGAAATATTCTGTAGATCTCCCTTAAGTCCAATTGGTCAAGTGTCGAGTTTAAGTCCAGAATTTCTTTGCCAGTTTTGTGCCTCAGTGATCTGTCTAATGCTGATGGTGGGGTGTTGAATTCCCTCACTATGATTGTTTGGCTGTATAAGTCTTTTCATAGTTCCAGAAATATTTGTTTTATGAATCTAGGTGCTCCAATATTGGGTACATATACATTTAGGACAGTTAAGCCATCTTGTTGAATTGAATTCTTTATCATTATGTAATAATCTTTTATTTGATATAAGAATAGCAACCCCTGCTCTTTTTAGTTTTCCTTTTGCATTATAGATCTTTCTCCAGCCCTTTACTTTGAGTCTATGAGTGTTATTACATGTGAGATGGGTCTCTTGAATACAGCAGACAGATGGGTTTTCTTTTTCTTTTTTAGAATAAAAAGAATGAAAGAGAGAAAGAGGAAGAGATTTTAGAAAAAGAGAGAAAAGGAGAAAGAAACAGCAAAACAAAGAAAAAAAGAATGAAAGAGAAAGAGGAAGAGATTTTAGAAAAAGAAAAGGAGAAAGAAAGAAACAGCAAAAGAAAGAAAAAAAAGAATGAAAGAGAGAAAGAAAGAGGAAGAGAAAGAGGGAGAGAGAATGGGATTCT
>CAUYQU010073952.1:0-38118 GCA_963574635.1 Cheracebus regulus
TAAAATATTGGTTGGCTGCTTATTTGTTATTTTCATCCCCTATTCCTTCCTGTCTCCATTGTTAAACACAATTATTGGCATAAAAGAGGTTTTTAATACATATTTTTAGACTGTATTCTAGCCTGGGCAATAAAACAAGAATCCCATTCTCTCTCCCTCTTTCTCTTCCTCTTTCTTTCTATCTTTCATTCTTTTTTTCTTCCTTTTGCGGTTTCTTTCTTTCTCCTTTTCTCTCTTTTTCTAAAATCTCTTCCTCTTTCTTTCTCTTTCATTCTTTTTTCTAAAAAAAAATAAAAATAAAAATAAAAATAAAAATAAAAAAGAAGTAGGTGTGTGAGATCTCAAACATAGGAAGAATGCAGGGACTGGAAGTACAGATTTTGGTGTCATCGATTTGTAGATCATTGAAATCATGAAACTGCCTCATCCACCTGCATTTCTTACCTCAAAGAAGGAAACACAAAGATTCCAACATCTACCACTCAGTCTGAGCCTCTTTCCCTCAGAAAGTACATTCAACCACCAAAACGAATCATAGCAGTCCTTAAGCTCTACCTCCTTAACACCTATCAACCCTCTCTATCTCTACTTCTGCTGCCTTCATCAGCTCTGGAAAACATCTTTCACTTGGAATTAGTCTCTGAACTAACTTCCAACCTGTCTACCATCACACACACAGACACACACACACACACACACACACACACACACTGCACATTGCAGGTTGAGTGACCTTTCTCAAACACAAATAAGAGTCTGCTAATCCACGGATTAAAAACTGGTAGCAGCTCCACATTACCCAGAAGATAAATTCCCATCCCTAGATGAGACATGGAATGCTCACATCTCTGGCCCCATTTCTCATTGCCTGGACCTTCCAAAATATGCTTACCTTACTGGAAAAAATGTGCCTGTCACAGTCTTGATTGCATCTTACATAGAGTTTCTTGATAAGGACACTGGATTTTAATCAACAGGCAATATAGTACAGACCAGAAAAGGAGACTCCCTTCTTAAATCTAGACTATGAAAATTTGGGGCCCAGTTTGTAAAATTGTCATTTACGCTCAATATTAACATAGCACCTAGGAAGGCAATTTTGAAAGGGGTATTCTGTTTCTTTTAAATGCACAACTGTTGCTCAAAACCATTTAGGAGAGAACATATGGGTTCTATTGACCGGTTCCTACATGACACCCTTGGATTCCTCCTGTTTATTATCCATTTTCAGGGCCAAGTGATAAGCCCAGAAACACCGACTTCATTTTGTTCCTGTTTGTACAACTCTTCCTCTACTCAGCAAGAGCTCTATAAAGTTTCTTGGTAAGTGCAGAGATCTATAAGGAGCCTTTCTGCAAAGATCAGGAGCCAGCAGTCAACCTACACCAGCTCATCCTCTGAGAGACAATGGGAGGTAGAAAGCTTAGCACTTGAACTGGAGGCTATGAGAAAAGAATGCAAAGCCTCTCGAATCAAATACTTTGGTCTTCTATCAGCAAGGCAGCTTGTTTTGATGATGCTATGGAGAAATACCAACCCCAGAGTTATTTTGTGCTGTGTATTGAAACTTCTCATTGCCTTGTAAGATAAATCTAATGCAACAAATATTGATTGAAATTGCACTATCGAATATGAAACATGAGACTGTCTCTGTCCTCAAGAATCTGATTTATAATAATGATAGCTATTATTATTATTAAATTCCTAACATCTATTAAGCACTTGCCATTGGACAAATTAAAGTATTTATTTAATCTTTATAATTCTATGACTGATTCTATCATCATTCCCATTTGCAAAAAGGGAAACTGAGGCTAGGTTTAAGTGCCCAAAATCACAAGCATGGTAAGTAGCAGCACTTAAAATCTTCAGGAGATGAATCAATATGTGTAAAGATTCTAGCTGGGTGCAGTGGTATGTGCCTGCAGTCTCAGCTGCTTGGGAGGCGGAGGTGGGAGAACCACTTGAACCTGGGAGGTGAAGGTTGCAGTGAGCCAAGATCACTCCACTGCACTCCAGCCTGGGTGACAGAGTGAGACCCTGTCTCAAAAAAACAAAATTGTAAAGCTTCTAAAATAGCTTCAATTAATAACAAATTACTTTGAATGAATAGATGAATACATGAAAATCCTACAGAACAAAAATTGTTAGAGGGCCTCAGAGAAGGAAGAGGGGTCATGAGGAGATTACTTCAGATAATATTTGATTTCTGTGACTGGCAAGGCAGGAAACTTTCATAGCATTATATTTACAAGGACACTCATACACTAGACTGCCATTCAACCCATACCCAAGGTGGAGATTCTTTTTTTCCATTTTTTAATTTTTAATTTTTGTGGGCACATAGAAGGTATATATATTTGTGGACACATGACATGTTTTGATACAGGCATGCAATGTGAAATAATCACATCATGGAGAATGGGGTATATATATCCCTTCAAGAATTTACCCTTTGTGTTACAAACAACCCAATTACACTCTTTTAGTTATTTTTAAATGTGCAATAAGTTATTATTGACAACAGTCAATAAAATAGCATGTCTTATTTATTCTTTCTAACTATTTTTCATGCCCATTAATCATTCCCACCTTCCCCCAGTCCCCCACTACCCTTCCTAGCCTCTGGTAACCATACTATGATCTCCATGAGTTAAACTGTTTGATTTTTAGATCCCACAAATAAGTGAGAACATGTGATATCTGTCTTTCTGTGTCTGGCTTATTTCACATAACATAATGATCTCCAGTCCATCCTTGTTGTTTCAAGTGCCAGGCTCTCATTCCTTTTTATGGTTGGATAATACTTTATTGTGTATCTAGACCAAATTTTCTTTATTCATTCACCTGTTGATGGACACTTATGTTGCTTGCAAATCTTAGCTATTGTGAACAGTGCTGCAAAAAATAGAACGTAGATATCTCTTTGATACACTGAATTCCTTTCTTTGGGGTATATACCCAGCAGGGAGATTGCTCAATCATATGGCAGCTCTACTTTTAGTTTTTTTGAGAAACCTCTAGACTTCTTCATAGTGGTTGTACTAACAAGGTGGAGATTCTAAGCACATCTTTTCTTTCCCAGAGACTAAAGCACTAAATAGAAAGCTTCCAAATAGCAGCAAGAGTGTAGCAGTGAAGGTGATAAACTAGAAATCAAAATCTTAGATTATGTTTTTAAAATAATTATTGTGGTAAACTATATCAAGTTGAATTGAGAAATTCATTCATTCATTTGGCAAATATGTATCCATTTCCTACTACATGCCAGATTCTGTGCTAGGCACTGGGAATTCATGGGGAAAAAAATACAGGTTACTTAAAGAACCTATTTTCATACATATTTTCCCACATGTACAACTATAACTTTTTACGTTCATGAATAGCTATAAAAGTTAACAAGTTTGTTAGCTCAAATAATAGTACTGAAAACAACAGAGAGAAGTACCAGAAATAAAGGGCAAATGCCTAACAGGTAACTTTAAAAGAAATCTCCAGATCCCTTGAAAACTGTTATCAGTAGCAGAAAACCAGAGAATACTCTTCTTGCTGCGTCCATGGGCAAGTTTCACTCTAGACATAACACATTGGCTGCCTCTTCATTGTTCTTTTCTTCCTCAAATTAGAAAGCTCTAGGAATCAGACAAAATGGGTTCACTCCCTCTAGCCTGAATAATTTCTGGAAAGCTTAGATGTTCTCAGCATGTCTGTAAAAGCAGTCGCTGCATTTCCAATTAGCATCTTTGAATTTGCCTGTTGTAATTCCAAGCCCTCCTAAGTCTTAAAAGACAAGACCTCTGTGAACCATGCAAGGGGCCATCTTTTATATTACATTCCTAATTATGCACCTGCCAAAGGTTAAGAAAAGTGTTTTGTTTTCCTATAAAGTATTATATTGGTTTTTCATAATGAAAAAAGACTCCAGGCAAAAATTGGTGTTCCATAAAACAAAACGCTTGGTGTTCACAGCTATTATTTTTTCTTAATTGTGGGTTTGTTTTTTATGTGTATGTATAACTGATTTTCTTTACATTTTCATACTTTCCCTGTGTGAGGCATTTCTGGGAGATAATGATTGGATAAGGTTAGAGGTCCTCAACTTCTCCAGCTGTTAAGTATTTGCCAGAAGCAGCTCTTGTATACAATTGTTATTGTTATTATTGCTTACTGTTTAGGTCTGTTTCCTTTGAAAAATGTATCTCTCTCACCTCGGGGAAAGTGGAATCCATTAGGACAGAATGGAACTTGGTGTACAACTTCCTTTAGGAACTAAGATGGCCTGAAGAAGTCGGCTTAAACAATGTGTGTCACTCAGAAACAAAGGCAAAACCTCAGAAGAGGATTTAACTCTAAAATGATATTTCAACCAGTTTTTACAAACAAATAACAGCAAGTTTGGCAGCTTGTAAGAGACCATCTAATAACGTTTAGCCCTCAGGTAATTTTCTACTCAGACATCCTTACACATTCTCAAAGGGTAGGGCTGGCCACTTCTGCATGCCACTAGTCACACACAATGGTCTCTCCTAGGCCACAGAGCCACTTTTCATATACATCAATTTGAGAGGATGCTATCATGCCTCTTACTGTGGTGCTTCAGGAAAGTGGGCATCATTGGCTTTAGGCACCTTTGTAGCAAAGTGCCCAGAACACTGGGGATGCACAGGAATTACCTAGAGCAGAGGTGGGAAAATTTTCTGTAAAGGGCCAGACAGTAAATATTTCAGGCTTTGCAGACCATGTTTTCTTGGTTGCAACTTCTCAACTATACTCTGCTACTCTCTTAGGGTAGCCCAAAAGGAGCCGTAAACAATATATAAAAGAAAGGGTGTGGCCGAGTTTGGCCCAGAGGCCAGAATGTGCCCACACATGATCTACTGAATGAATAAATCATCAGAAAAAGTTACTTTTCCATATAAATGACTATTACAAATAAATGAAACTTTCTTCTTTAAACTTATAAAATTTTTATTTTATGTTTGCTTTAACTATCTTAATCAAAATATTTCATAATGTGTAATTACATACTGGCTACCTTTTTATAAAACCATATTTTAAACCTATTTTTACCCACATGATTCAGAGTCATTATTAAAGAATTTTACAATGCTGTAATTCACTAATGTCCTCTGAGGGATTTTGACTACGTTGGGCTATTTAACTCAACTCTAGAAAGCCCCAAACCTTTATTGTTCTTTGCTTTTGCACCCACTTGTGACTTTTCTATTTTCCTTCCTTCTCAGTACTTTCTTTTCCATTCTGCCAGTGTGCTCTTTGGGAAAATTACATTGACTTTTCAAGATGTAAGTCCAAGGAATATTTAAGGCCAGAATCAAGCTTCAGTATTCTTCATTTTTGGCCAGGCACGGTAGCTCATGCCTGTAATCCCAGCACTTCGGGAGGCCAAGATGGGCGGATCACTTGTGGTCAGGAATTCAAGACCAGCCTGGCCAACATGATGAAACCCCATCTCTACTAAAAGTGCAAGTAATCCCAGCTACTCAGGAGGCAGAGGCATGAGAAATGCTTGAACATGGGAGGCAGAGGTTGCAGTGAGTTCAGATTGCACCACTGCACTCCAGCCTGGGTGACAGAGCAGACTCTGTCTCAAAAAAAAAAAAAGAAAAAGAAAAAGAAAAAATTCTTATTTCTTCTTTCCACAGAGCCCCAGGGCTCTATCTGCTCCTCTCCTTACCCTGCCATATTAACCTGATCTATTTATGTTTCTTCCCTTTTTCTGATCTGGAGTTGATCAAAGAGTAGGACACAACCTCTTCAGTGCTCCTCCCCCTTTTTAAAGCAGCACAGGAACTCAGGTACTTCAAAGTTTTCATCGCAGTGTAAGAGACATATGGAACAGTGAAATAATAAACCTAAGAATGTGACAAAGATTCACAGAGATAATTCTTACAATCGAGCCCCTAATCGATATTTCTGATTCCCTTGCTGAAATGCTACCTGGAAATGTTCCTTAGATTTTCGGGTTTTGCTTCTAATTTCTTGAAATTAGGGATGACCAGCCTTCACCACTTTTGTAGTTCAAAGGTGAACAACATGTCAGACTCACCCTCTAAGGAGGTCTTTACTTCATTTATACTTTTCAATTTTGCTTAGTCAGAAGCTCAGTGCCTTTCTTTCATGGTGATGATGATAATGTTAGTATAATAATGTCATGTTGATAATGGCAGTAACTAACATTTATTCCTTTGTGCCAGATATTATGCTAAACACTTTATATACATTTCCTAACTTAATGCTTGCCATTCCATGAAATAGACACTGCATCAAAATTTAAACCTAGAAAAATTAAGCAGTTTTTTCAAGGTCACATAGTAAAAGCCAATACTCAACTCCAAACCATCTAATTCTAATGGAGCATTTAGGAGCTTATGGATCTTGTATTAGTCATAGTGGTTAAGTATAATCCTGCAGTAATAAAAACAATTAAGATTACCAATAGTTTAATATGAAGAACTTTATTTCTCACTCATACAAAGTCTACTGTGAGCATCTCACCAGCATATGGTGGTCAGCAACACAAGCACCTCATCTTAACACACGCCTTCATAGCACCAAGATAGGAGAAGAAAGTTTCACTTCCATTTCAGTTTTACTTCCAGTCTATTAACCAGAACAAGTCACACAGCTTCACATATTTGCCATAGAGGTGGAGAAATTTAATCTTTTTATATGCCCAAAAGGAGAGGAGAATCAGATATGAATCAGCACAAAACATTACTATACTATCACAAGCTATCCTTCTGGTTATCATATATTTAGTTCACTCTTCTTCTACACCTTAAAAACACTAAATCCAATGCCCGATAGACAATCCAGAGTACCACACAATTGCAGCATTGAGCCCAAGGCCTAGGACACTGGACTTAGACTCAGTAGTCTCTACACTGCAGGGATGGAGAGATGAACATTAGTTTTGACATTAGGTTCTGACCCATGGTTCTTCTTGAACCAGAGACCTGGGAACCTAAAAAGTTAAAACAACTATGGCTCCCTTCCCCTTACCAACATCACTATAGACACACATTCAACATACAATGATAGAACAAGGACCAGATAACTTCAGTAGTTACTCCGGCTCAGAAAGGGGAAGAATGACCAACCCAGATTTAAGGCACAGAGAAATAGCCTCCACCTCCCTTAAAAAAAATTTGACAAGGTCTCACTATGTTGCTTAGGATGGTCTCAAATTCCTGGGCTCAAGCAGTCATTCCCCTCACTCCCACCCCCAACTGGACCTCCCAAAAAAACCAGGATTATAGGTATGGGCCAGCACACCTGGCCAGCCTCCACCTTTTGATGGAAGAACCTACAATGTCCATCCAGTAAAAATATGGATGGAGAAAAGGAAAACTCTGTGACCATCTATACAATCTATCACTGTATTACATCTATCAATGTATTAATTTTCTATTGCAGTAGTAACAAATTACCACAAATTTGATGGCTTAAGACACATGAATGTATTATCTCATATTCTTGTATTTCAAAGTCTGACACGAGGCTCACTGAGCTAAAATCAAGGTGTAAGTAAGGCCACATTCCTTTCTGGAGGACCTAAGGGAAAATCCATTTCCTTGCGATTTCTAGAGCTGCCTTCATTCCTTGGCTTATGGCTCCCTTCTTCCATCTTCAAAGCATCTATTTAATCATTCATCCATCATCACATCTCTCTATGACTACAGCCAGAAAGTTCACCACTTTTAAGAACTTGTGATTAGATTGAGCCCATTCAGATAATCCAGGATAATCTCTCCATTGCAAGGCCCATAACCTTAATTATATACACAAAGTCTCTTTTGCCATATAAGATAAAATATTGCATAGTTCCAAGGAATATAGAATGGACATATTTGGGGGATTATTATGTTGTCAAATATACTCAGGAACTCAAATTATGAAAGGTTCATCATGTTATGATGCTGTTATATCAACACAAGGCTTCACAGTTTATCAAATCAAAAGGGAGCTGTATTAGTCAGTTCATACTGCCCTACAAAGTATACCATAGACTGAGTGGCTTAAACAGAACTTTTTTTTCACAATTCTGGAAGCTAGAAGTCTGAGATCAGGGTGCCAACACAGTCAGGTCCTGGAGAAGACCCTCTTTCTGTCTTGCATATGGCTGCCTTCTGTATGTGTCCTCACATGGCAGGAAGAAGTAGAGAGAGAGAGACAGACAGAAGAGAATAAAGAGAGAAAAAGAGATCTTCCTCTTCTTATAAGGCCACCATCCTATTGGACAAGAGTCTGACCTTTATGGCCTCATTTAAACTTAATTACCTCCTAAAGGCCCTATCCCCAATATAGTCATATAGGGGATTAGAGCTTCAACACATGAATTGGGGGTTGGAGTGGGGGGCAATTTGGTCTATAGCAGGAGCTTTTACTTCTAAGAGACCCATGATTACATTTCCTTGAACAAAGCAAATCATATGGCCATGCCTGAATTCAAGGAGGGACGGAAACATACTTCTCCCATATTCATGGAAGAAGAGAATGAGAAATATTTGCAAGACTCAATAATATCTACCCAGAGCCACTGGCAGGTTTTAAGCAAGATCATGACATAGTCAGATATGTGTCATAGAAAGATCCCTCTGGCATCATTGTAGAGAGTGGATTAGAAGGGATGATTGTAATCAATCAAGAAGACTGTCTCGGGAGCCCGTGATATAGTCTAGAGGGAGAGAAAGGTCAAAATAGGGCTGTGGCAGAATGAATGGAACAAAGCAACACGTAGGAACTTATATAGACTATCCCAGGAATTACTTTTCTTCTGTGAAATGAATATTTAAGAAATGCAAGTAATATGTGGTTATCCAAAATAATCAGAGAATGTGCTTACATTTACAAATGAGTTTCAGACAAGCAGAGCTTAATGCTTTGAGTTGCAAACATGTTTATTTTAATTGTTCGGGAGTAAAAAAATCTTTCTAAGACATTACATAGAGAGTATATTGAAATGGTTTGGGTTGCTATCAAGCTATAGTTGTGCATGTCAGTTTCTGTACAGAGCTTTAAAGAGTAAGGCTCTCAGTGGTCTTCCAGGTGGATAGATATACTTTCACTTATACTTTTCTCCTTTTTCCACATTTTTCATATTCTCGCTCTACCGAAAAAAAAAAAAAAGGTGGTTGAGGAAGGTAGGTTGTCATTAGCACAAGAAAATGATATGGGAGGGGGCACAGTGACAAGCTAGGTAGAGAAGGGTAGGGTTCCCAGCAAGGGCTCCACTCTCGGGCCTGTGCCTAAATGAGAACAGGTGTTCCTGTTTTCACACCCAAATGTTGCATTTTCCAAGACCACTCTGGCCCGCCACTCCCCCAATCTGTGCCCATATAAACCCAAGACCTTAAGTGGACACAGACACAAGCAGCTGGACATCGAGAGGAGCAGAGGGCACACCAGCAGACATAAGCAGGCCAGCGATGGCGGAACGACGCAAATGCCAGGGGAGTTCGGTCAGGCGTGGTCAGAGAAGAGTCCAGCCGCTGGGCACCCCAACTCCAGGGGAAGACAACCTTCCCACTCCATCTTCCACGTCTGGCTCCCCATCCATCTCACTGAGAGCCACCTCCACCACTCAATAAAACCTTGCACTCAACCTTCCAGTCCACATGTGATCTGATTCTTCCCATACACTGGGCAAGAACTCTGGCTGTCACACTGGCCCCCTATCCTTGTGATGGGCCAGAGGATCTATTGAGCTCATTAACATAAGCCGTCTGCAGACAGCAAACCTGAAAGAGCACACTGTAACACATGCCCACTTGGGCTTCAGGAGTCCTAGACATTGCTGTGGGGCTGGAATCCAAAAGTACTCCCTGGCCAGGGTGGCTTACACCTATAATCCCAGCACTTTGGGAGGCTGAGGCAGATGGATCACAAGGTCAGGAGATCAAGACTATCCTGGCCAACATGGTGAAACCCCATCTCTACTAAAAATACAAAAATTAGCCTGGTGTGGTGGTACACGCCTGTAGTCCCAGCTATTCAGGAGGCTGAGGCAGCAGAATTGCTTGAACCTGGGAGGCAGAGGTTGCAGTGAGCCAAGATAGCACCACTGCACTACAGCTTGCTGACAGAGTGAAACCCTGTAAAAACAAACAAACAAAAACAAATGCACTCCCCATGGCCTCTGCACCTGCCTATCTGCATGCTCTCCACAGGGGTGTGAGCAGCAGGACACCACTGAAGAAATGAGACACAACCCTGTTGCACACCCCTGTTGCACACCCATTGCACACCCCACAAGGGGAATAAGGTAACTCTCCTATTTCAGAAGTGCAGTAAAGGTTGTCCCTGATCATTGTAAACTCCAGATGCAACCAATCAGACCTGTGCATAAAAGAAAGTAGTAGTCTAAACACATCCAAGGAAAGAATGACTTAATGGATTGCAAGTTATTTGCATGAAAGACAGAAAAAGAGGAGTCCAAGAGCTGGAATGTCAGCCTGTCACCAACTCTGTCCACGATCAAAGAGTGTGCTCTGTCTGCAGATACAAGTGTTCTGATCCACAAGCTAGTATAATCATCTCCATAAATTAGTATTTTTCACTGTGGTTTGATATGGTTTGGATTTGTGTCTCCATCCAAATCTCATGCTGAATTGTAATTCCCAATGTTGGAGGAGAGGCTGGGTGGGAGATGATTGAATCATGGGCAAATTTCTCCTTTGCTGTTCTTGTGATATTAAGTTCTCAGGAGATCTGAGTGTTTAAAAGTGTGTGGCACCTTTCCCCTTTGCTTTCTTCCTCCTACTCTGGCCATGTAAGATGTGCCTGCTTTCCCTTCGCCTTCTGCCATCATTGTAAGTTTCCTGAGGCCTCTCCAGCCATGCTTCCTGTACGGCCTGTGGAACTGTGAGCCAGTTAAACCTCTTTTCTTTATAAATTGCCCAGTCTCAGGTAGTTCTTTATAGCAATGCAAGAACAAACTGATGTGGTTTATACATTAGTCTCATGTGAGATTGGTCAGAGTGAGTCCTAATAGATTGATTCCCTCTTACTGTGGTGAAAATTCTACACAATAAGAATAATAAGTTTGGGTTCTTTCCAAAGCAAACCCTGAGGCAAGAGCTTGGTATAAGTAATTTATTTTGAAGATAATCCCAGGAAATAGAAATGAAAGAATGGGGGAAATGAGATAAGAATGGAGTAGCAGTCAATGTAAAGGGGCATTATTGAGGTCAATGCTCTTAAATTCACTTCTGAGAACCAGGGAGAAAGCCTCCTAGAATTGCCGGCTTGATGGACAGGAGGCTGGAGCATTTAGATATTGGATTGTGTGCACTGCCTCACAACTGATTGCCCTCAAGAATGTTACACACACACACACACACACACACACACTTCCTAGTTGTGCTTGGGTACACTGAGTGAGTTCCGGGTGCCTTGGAGAAGTCCCTGGGATAGAAAGTGAAAACACACCGCTTACACTTGAAGCAGAACACTGTCAGCACAAGGGAAGCTGAGTTCACGTAGCACTGTCTGCCGCAACTACTGCTGAAGCAAAGGTGGTCTAATGGGGTTATAGCCCAGGGCACCAGAGGTATCTGCTATGCCAGGCAAGGAGCAAACCCTGAACTTCAGCCAGCACAGCACTGCCGTAGCAGCCAGCTGTTAATTTTTCTGTCTCATCACATACTAACTAAAGCATTAAATACCCTTTACTTCCCAAAAACAGTTTCAATCATAGCCATAAAGTCATTGTCTTGGTTCACAAAGTACTGTATTTAGTCTTAAATTTAGAAGTTTCTTTTCCTATCATTAAAAAATTGGCACGACTTACCAAGTTGTCAAGCCGACATTAAGCTACTTTTGTACTACTAAAGCAAGTCTGCCAAAGAAGCTGAACACCACCAAATACGCCAAGCCTTGGATCTAATTAAGTAAAAACAATCCTTTAAACCACTTTCTCTTGGGGTGGGAAAAAAGGTAACAAGTTGGAGGCATGAAAGTAAAACATAAAATGCAATATAGATCATCAGGAAAGCACTGAGGATCTGAGAGCTTGTGTGAGAGGCAGGATTTGGTTCTCTGTTAGAGGCCAACATAGTTACAGGACATTAGTGAAGACATCTGGTTACAGAAGGATCTGGACAGCTGGACTCTGTTTCCTTCTTCTATCCCTCCAGTGGACTGTTACGTGCAGGTACTATGGACTTGAATATAAAACAAATTAGAGTTCAAATTCCACCATCATCACTTGCTCCCTGTGTGACCTTGAACAAGTTATTTAACTTTTCTAAACCTCAGAGTCTTCATCAGTGAAATACAGCTAATAATTTCTAACCTGCAGAACTATTATGAGAATTAAATGAATAGCATAGGTAAACCACTTCAGACAGTATCAAACAGATTGCAAAGGCTTAATAATCTTTTTTTTTAGATGGAGTCTTGCTCTGTTACCCAGGCTGGAGTGCAATGGCATGATCTAGGCTCACTGCAACCTCCACCTCCCGGATTCAAGCAGTTCTCCTGCCTCAGCCTTCCGAGTAGCTGGGATTACAGATGTGCCCCACCATGCCCAGCTAATTTTTGTATTTTTAGTAGAGATGAGGTTTCGCCATGTTGGCCACGCTGGTCTCGAACTTCTGACCTCAGGTGATCTGTCCACCTCTGCCTCCCAAAGTGCTAGGATTATAGGCATGAGCCACCAGGCCTGGCAAATAAATTAATAAATGATATTGAGTTTATTTTGACATTGAACATGCTGAATCCTAGACACCCAGAAAATGCCTAGCCTGAGGTCCAGGTCAGTGCTTCATAGATACTGGTTTTTCTTTCCAAAACTGTGTTTCATCAGAGCTAAGAGCTTTACCAATACTTCAATGTAAGGCATGGCTCCTTATTCTGAAATAAGATGTAGAAGATGTGGAAACCATCATTCTCAGCAAACTGACACAAGAACAGAAAATCAAACACCGCATGTTCTCACTCATAGATGGGTGTTGAACAATGAGAACACATGGACAAAGGGAGGGGAGCATCACATACTGGGGTCTGTTGAGGGGGACTAGAGGAGGGACAGAGGGGGGTAGGGAGAGATAACATGGGGAGAAATGCCAGATATAGGTGATGGGGGGGGATAGAGGCAGCAAACCACATTGCCATGTATGTCCCTATGCAACAATCCTGCATGATCTGCACATGTACCCCAGAACCTAAAGTACAATAAAAAAATACACACACACACACACACACACACACATATATATATAAAGAAGAGATGCGTATCTCAAGAGGGGTTTTCCCTGGAAAATTTACAATGAATAAGACAAACTGTTTCCCTAAGGCCATGTTGAAGACCAAAGATGAAACGCTGGAGCTCACACCATTACTTCTAAATTTGTGAGCCCAGCTGACCCTGCCACACATCAGCATGGCCCCTTCCTGACCCCTGAAACCAAATCTCCTTTCTGTGACTCTCCATTCCTCCTCATTTGCATTTGATTGGCTTAACCTGACCAGTGTCCTTGGTTCTAAATTTCTCAAGCTGACTCCAGCTGCAATTCCATTTCTGACCCTTTTGAATATTGTATTCATATTCAAAGTGTAAAGACTTTAGATATCCACTGATTTCATTTGTTCATTCATTCATTTATTTGACAAATATTTATGGAGAGCCTATATGAATCCTGCAATGTTCTGGGCACTAGGACATAGTGAAAAATTAAATAGATGAGTCCCCAACCCTAGGGATTTTCTAGGCTGATGTGCAGAAAAACAAGTGAACAAATTGACACCTAATACCAGGGAGCCCCACATTTTCTCAGCTGAGAAACTCATTCCTGCCTCTCATCCTGCAAAATGTAAGAACAGGACTCTCCCTGAACCCCAAGAGGCAGACCCAACTTTATGCTATTCTTGCCATTCACATCATGGACCACTTTTAAAAAGTTATTTTACTTAAAACAGAAATGCTATTCAACACAGCAATTTCATTACTGGGTATATATCCAAAAGAAAATAAACCATTCTACCAAAAAAACAAAAAAACAAAAAAACCGCACCCACATGTTCACACAGCACTATTCACAATATCAGAGCATGAAATTATCAACCTAATTGTTCATCAAAGGTGAACTGGATAAAGAATATGTGGTACTATACCATGGAATACTACACAGTCATAAAAAATAATATAATGTTCTTTACAGCAAGTTAGAGGTAGCTGGAGGCTATTATTCTAAGCAAATTAATACAGGAACAGAAAACAAAATACCATATGTTCTCACTTATAAGTGGAAGCTAAACCTTGGGTACTAATGAGCCAATGCCTAAAGATGGCAACAATAGCTGGGCATGGTGACTCATGTCTATAATCCCAGCACTTTGGGAGGCTGAGGTAGATGGATCATTTGAGGTCAGGAGTTTGAATCAGCCTGACCAATATGGTGAAACCCCGTCTCTACTAAAAACACAAAAAATTAGCCAGGCATGGTGGTAGGTGCCTGGAGTCCCAGATCCTGTAGAGGCTGAGACAGGGGAATTGCTTGAACCTGGGAGGTGGAGGTTTCAGTGAGCCAAGATCGTGGCACTGCACTCTAGCCTGGGCGACAAAGTGAGACTCCATCTCAAAAAAAAAAAAAAAAAAAAAGATAAAGATGGTAACAGTAGACACTGGGCACTAGTTGGAGGAAGGGAGGGGGGCAAGGGTTGAAAAACTGCATATTGGGTACTACACTAAGTACCTGGGTGACAGAATCATTCATACCTCAAACCTCAGCATCATGCATTATACCCAGGTAACAAACCTGCACATGCACCCAAATCTAAAATAAAAGTTGAAAGAAAAACAAAGGGAGAGTAGAAATTTTTTAAAGAGGTGAGGAACAAAAGTTGCTTTCTCTCCATATTTCTCATTCTCTGAATGAGATATATGGAAACATAAAGACATGATGGGGAATATGGTTTTAGGCCACCAATAACTCAGGTCTGGGAACCAGTAGAAGCCAGTAGCAGAGGAAGGTCTCCTTTTCAGATGAAGTATAGCATCTGCTAGAGTAGAGCTTTGGATGCACGTCGGTTGACTTTTCATGACAGTAGATAGCAGACATTACTGGTTTCCTAGTCAGCATCTCCTCCTTTCTTCCATGCTAACCAGAATTCCATTTTTTCAGTTACCCAGTCTTCAGGGAGTGGTACCTTAACCCCTTCTCATGGGTACATTATTTTTAGTCAAAACCAGTGACAGCAATTCCATTCCTTTTGTCAGTGGCTTGCATGGGGGTGGACATGTAACTTACTACCTCACTTCTGGAAGTGAAATGAGAAAATTTTAAGACAGGAGCAGAGGCTTCTAGCTAAAGGGTTTCTCACACCCAAAGAGAGAGTCTCTTTATGCCTCTGCTGTGTGTGGTCAGGATTCCTGCGATTGCTTCAGCCATCTTGCTGTCAGCATGAAGATAAGATCAATGGAGGGCAAAGGACAGAGCCACAGGAATCAGAAGTGAAGAATGATCTGGCAATACAATGACAGAAGTTACCCTATCTCTGGACCTATTTATTGAGCTAATAAATAGCTACAGTATTTAAGTTTTGTGGGGGTTTTTTTTGTTTTTTTTAGAAAAAAAGATCTTTTTACATAAAAGTCAGGTTCAAGCATGTCAAAATTTTAACCCTGTAGTGGAGAAAATTTGAGAAAGAGGCTATGGGTTTCTATTTCCAAGTCCAATTACAAGTGTGACAATTGCTTCATTTTCCCTAAAGAAGAATTACCAGCAATTATAATAGTCCATCCAATATTCCACATACGGTTACATGCCCTGAAATGATATCCCCTGGGGTTTTTTATCTTTAACACTGGATGATTTTCTATCCTTTGCATCACTTAGAGAGAAGCACCTGAGAAACAGAAAGACTTGCTGTGAGAAATAAGAACATTTCCATTATACAAAACTGTGGCTCACAGAGTCCCTCATAACACATAGTCCAGTCAACTGAGACTTACTTTACATGTTATGCCCACACCTTTTAAGCTCTATTGGGTTTTCCTGCTGCTTCCGGGGCCAAGGTTCTGCACCAGTCAACCACAGACTATCTACTATTCTTAAATCTATTCATCAATTTGACGGCCCCTTCCCTGGTAAAGAAGTGACAGCTCAGCTGGGCGTAGTGGCTCACACCTGTAATCCTAGCACTTTGGGAGGCCGAGGTGGGTGGATTACCTGAGGCCAGGAGTTCAAGACCAGCCTGGCCATCATGGTGAAACCCCATCTTAAATTATAAAATTAAAATAAATAAATAAACAGCTAGCAGGAAGAAGTGACAGCTCATTCCTAGACATTTTAAATGGTAGCCCCCAAACTCAACAGATCTCAAAGGTGCTTTAGAAAATGTATCTAGCATAGCTCAATAGGAGAACTGTGTGGGCCCAGCAGAGAATGCCTGATTTCTGCTCTCTTCTCTCATGGCATTTTAGGAGAATGGAAAAACCACCCCTGTGGTGAGCAGCCACATCATGAACTAGAGAAGAAATAGCCAGGAACATTATTGCATTGACTATGGCCAGTCATGCATATTCCTCTTCTGTCAGCTGTTTCTGTAAGACAGAAAGGTTAGAATTTTTTCTTTAATTTTATGCAACTACAAGGTAGAATCAGCCCACATGGACTAGAGGTAAACTAGAAAACAGAACTTGACTTTCACTCCTTGGAAAATGTACCAGCTCTCAGACTATAAATCTGGAGATCAGCTTCAACTCTTTTCATGCTCTATTAACTTCCCAAATCCTATAATTTTATTTCTCAACATCTTCCATATCTTCCCCTTACACTACCCCACCCCTATTTACCTCGGGACCATTTTGCTTTCATCCAAACCATTGCTATAGTCTTCTAATTGATCCTCTTACCACTAGACATGTCTCAATCCATGACTCTCTAAACTTTCTTTCACATTGTTATCAATGCAGCCTTTCTAAAATGCAAAATTGGCTGGGCACGGTGGCTCACACCTGTAATCCCAGCACTTTGAGAGGCTGAGGCAGGCAGATCACTTGAAGTCAGGAGTTTGAGACCAGCCTGGCCAACATGGTGAAACCCCCTCTCTACTAAAAATACAAAAATTAGACAGGCATAGTGGTGCGTGTCTGTAATCTCAGCTACTCTGGAGGCTGAAACAGGAGAATTGCTTGAACCTGGGAGGCAGAGGTTGCAGTGAGCCAAGTTCACGCAACTGCACTCCAGCCTGGGTGACAGAGCCAAATTTCATCTCAAAAATAAATAAACAAATAAAATAAAATAAAACACAAATTTTATCTTACACTGCTCCTCTTAAAGCAGATTGGTGACTCTTCATTCCTTATAGAATAAAGACTGAATTTAATCTGTCAAACAAGCCTATGATCTCAGACCTGATCACCTATCTGACCATCCTGGAAGACCACATACATGCACGACTTGTAATCGTAAACACACTCCCATCTGTCTACTCCTCCAGTCTGAAATGGCCTTCTTCCCAAACCCCATCTCTTATCTACAGGGCAAACAGCTTAGTCATCACTTGCTAATAGACAATAATCTTTATAGCAAGAGCATTAAATAATTCTTCTCTATCCCCAGCACTTTGCTTGGCATGTAGCAAGCACTGAGTACAAGCAGTGTTTGTTGAAAGAATTAATGAGGACGTGAAAAGAATAAATCAAATGTTTCATGGCACTAGAGAGCTGTGTTCGCTAAAATATCTTCCTTCTCATTACTACTATCACCTAATATTTAGATTCTATCACTGCAACTGAATCATTACTATGGCCATGTGTTCTCATAGCTTCAGATCCACATCTGGCACTAGTCCATCCTAGACATCGTGTCCAGCTTACTAATTTTACGAAGAAATGACTCTGACCGATACATTTCACTGTTCAAAACTCCTTGAGAGCTCCGCTTTATCAACTCACTCCGTAATATTCAACTGCCTCCGTGTTCTGGTCCCAACCTACCGGCTCAATCTGATTGCGCTCCACTCTTCTGCAAGCTTGTGATGATTAATTTTAGGTATCAACTTGACAGAATTAAGTATTAGCTAGAGAACTTGTAAAGATAGCCAAGCACAGTGGTTCATGCCTGTAATCCCAGCTACTTGGGAGGTTGAGGTGGAAGGATCCCTTGAGGCCAGGAGGTTGAGACCAGTCTGGGCAACCAAGTGAGACTCAGTCTCTGTGAAAATAAGAAGAAGAACTAGTAAAGAATTGTTTCTGAGTGTGTCTGTGTATTAGCCTGTTCTCACACTGCCATAAAGAACTACCTGAGCCTGGGTAATTTATAAAGAAAAGAGGTTTAATTGACTCAGAGTTCCACAGACTGTACAGGAAACAGACCTGAGGAAAGTTAGAATCATGGGGAATGGCAAATGGGAAGCAAGCACATCTTCACATGGCAGCAGAACACAGAGAGAGAGTAAAGGGGAAAGTGCTTCATACTTTTAAGCAAGTATAGTGAGAACTCACCATCACAAGAACAGCAAGAGGGAAATCCACCCCTGTGATGAAATCACCTCCTGCCAGGTTCTTCTCCCAACATTGGGGATTGCAATTCAACATGAGATTTGGGTGTTAACACAGATCCAAATCATATCAGCCAGTGAAGGCGTTTCCAGGAAATATTCATGTACCACTCAGTGGACTGAGTGGGGAAGATCTGCCCTCAATATGGGCAGGCACCATTTAATCAGCTGGGAGTCCAAAAAGATTATTGAGTCTTTTTCCTGGAGCTGGGATACACTCTTCTTTTCCTGTCCTTGGACATCAAAATTTCAGGCTCTTCCTCTTTGATTACTCCAGGACTTATACCAGGTCTCCAGCTTGCAGACAGCCTGAGTGGGACTTCTCAGCCTCCATAATCACATGAGCCAATTCCTCTAATAAATCCCCTATTGCATATCTACATAGATAAGTAAGTAAGCAGATAGATAGATAGATAGATAGATAGATAGATAGATAGATAGAGATAGATAGATAGATAGATAGATAGATAGATAGATAGATAGATGATAGATAGATAGATAGATAGATTGATTGATTCTTCTGGTTCTATCTCTCTGTATAACCCTGACTAATACAAATGCTTCCACTGAACACCCATCAAGGGCAATATAATTTTCTAATAAGTATATTTATTCATGCTATGTCTTTTCCTGAGAATTCCTTACCAACTGAATTCCTTATCAACCATTTCCCTATATCTACCTCAAAAATCAACTCATTTCATAATCATTCTGTCAAAAAGATCCCTTTCTGAATTCCATAGCATTTTTATAACTTTTTTCACGGCACATTCAAATTCTGTCTTCATTACAGTTATTAATGAATATGTTTCATCTCAAATACAAAATTGCAAAGTCCTTGAGGACCATAACTCAACCTTATCCATTATGTCATCAACAGGAGACTCCAACACATTTCTTGCACATGATAGACTTTCAATAAGAAAAAATTGTTTAATTAGTTATTCAATTATGCAACCCACTAAGAGAGTCACTCATTCTGGATGATAATAATATTTCTTATTTGCATATATCAGTGGATCTGTGTGCAAAGCGCTTTTCCATCTGTTATCTTATTTGTACCTCACCACAGCTCTATGAAGAAAGAAAAAGAATCTTTATTTCAGAGATAAAGAAACTATAGTTCTATTGCAATAACTGAGCTCTTCAGGGTTACTCAGTTAGTGAAAAGAGGAGGTAGAATTTGAATACAAATAAACTAGCTTGATATTGCATGAGTGTTTCCCACTATTGGTGCTTTGTGCAAAAGTTTGACACTAACCATAGGTGTGTTCCTCATTTATGTGGATCCACTATGAGCAATACTCTCTCCTTTTCTCCCTGCCAAACTTTCTCCAGGGCTTGGTGCATTTTGAAGCAGGAAACAATGCCAGCCCCAATGTTCCAGCTGGCCTTCCCTAGCCATCCTCTGCCTGAGTTCGTTGGCCTGCTGCTCCAGGCTTCTATTTTACCTAGTATTTAAACTGCCTCTTCAGAGATCTAGTCAGCTAGGTAGAACGATATCACAACAAAGAGCCAGGAGTCAGGGGCTGCATATCCAAAGCTGCCATGAGCCTGACAATGGGGGCCACGGGAACACATGGGCAGAGAGGATTTAAACTGAATCCTCAAGGATTCAGAATCAGGTCTAGAATCAGATTTCCAGGTTCAAATCTTGGCTCTACCACTTCCTATCCACATAACCCTGGACATTTTACACAATTTCTGTGATCCTCAGTTCCTTTATCTATAAAAGGCTGATGATGATAATAGCTTCCCCCTCATAGGGAGGTTAAGCAAACTGTGAGGTTAAACAAACTCATCAGTGCAGATCCAGTACAGGGCCTGGCATATAAGTAACAATCAAGAGGTTTGAGCTAAAATAACAGAATGTTGAGTGGTAATATTCGTGTGTCCCCAACATGGCAACAAAGGCTCAAAGCTGTAGACAAAGAGGCTCCACAAACTCCACATTTGAAACAGAGCTGCCAACACCTGGGACCAGGTACCTCCCTCAGAGACAAATAAGCCTGAACTGCCCTTCCAACACCCACCATCACAATCTCTAAGTCTTCCCAGTTCATCAAACATAGCCCTGGAGGGAAAGAGTGGGAAAGGACAGTCGTCAGGGTCTTGGGCCTTGTCAGGGATGCAGAATCTGGGATGACATGTTATGTCCCCATCTCCAATAAAAAGAATAGGGATGTCTTAATTCATTTTTTGCTGTTATTAATATAACAAAATACCACAGACTGAATAATTCATAAACATCAGAAATTTCCTTCTCACAGCTCTGAAGGCTGGGAAGTACAATGTCAAAGTGTCAGCATCTGATGAGGGCCTTCTTGGTGCCTCATCTCATGCCAAAAATGTAAGAACAAAGCAGCAAAAGGTGGCCAAACTCACTTTTATAACAATCCCACTCACGCAATAACAAACCCACTCTTACAATAATGGCGTTAATGCATTCATGACAGCAGAGCCCTCATGACCCAATCACCTCTCAAAGGTCCCACCTCTCAACACTGTTGCATTGGGGATTAACTTTCCAACATGTACACTTTGGAAGACATATTTAAACCATAGCAAGGGGTTTCAAACAAATCCTTGGAGAGATTAGGAGTGCCTGCCAGAAGGGGCACTGGCATCTCGCTCCCAAGATGAAGCTTTCAGAGCTACAGATCCAGTCTTATGCAGCTCTCATAGAGAGTTATTGGCAATAACTTGACCTACACCCCTTGAGGATAGGTAATATTCTTGAACATGAAAACTAGTGCCCACTTAAAGGTATAAAGCTTTACCAGAAAGATCTATTGCATCAGGATGAGAAGGGACTATGGTACAGGGTGTCTAAGGGGAAAACAATGGGAGCCCCTCACCTTACTCTCCTGCAGCAAAAATCTCTGCTCTTTCATGTGAAACTGCAGGAGCTCTGGGGCCATCCTGGTGGTCATGGAGAGGGAGAAGCTGCCACCTTGGAAAGAGATTGGAACATGGACCAATATCAGGGGTCTCAGGGGACATGGCTTCCTTCTTTGGGGGAACCTCAGCAATGGAGCAGAACTGTGGAAGCTAATTTACCAGCCATGAAGAGGTCACTAGAAGGAGGCAGAATCACACTGAGCATTAAGATAGCCAGGACAACCTCCCCATCATGACATACATCTTATGTTATCCTGATATGAACCTGCCTCCACCATCTCCTCCCAGACCCCCAAAGCCCTCCAACCTGAGCAAAGTTAATCCCAAAAAGAGAGAAGGAAGAGATGGCAATTTAATGAAGGCCCTTCCCATCCACACTCAATCCCATCAAAAAGCTGGGGTGAGAGAAGTGGAAGAACAGCAGAAGAGCCTCAGATCTCAGGCACTGGGTCAAGCCTATGCCAGGTGGGGGAAGGGAGGGATGCTGAACCTAAAATTTAAACCATATTAAAGACTAACATTTCAAAGGAACTTGGCTTTTAACATCTAAAGATGGACAGGAAATTATAGAATCACTCATCAGAACTTGAAAAAGGCATTTGTCAAAACATGATTAAAAGTTCATTTAAAAAAATAAATAAAACCATTTCATGTTTATGCCCCAATAGAGCAATTACAGTATCAGCATCGGCATCTTAGGGAGAACTGCGTGTTAAGAACAGCGAAACTAAATGTGCCCAAGCCCAAGGCTGCACATGAGATCAGCAAAGAAAGATGGAGCGTTGAATCTGAATGTGCACAAAGTTGTGTGGGAGGAATTTAGGCAAGATCAAGGGCAGGAACTAACCTGGGAAATCCAAGCAGACTGCCAAGAATAGGGTTTGAGGCCCCTGTGGTTTTAATTAGCCAGCAGCAGTAAGGGGCAGAGTGAGTGGACTGAGTTAAAAGACACTGTTAATGCCACACCTGGAGCCACTGGGGGCTCTGCTGGGGTTTTACATTAATGGAATAATGTGTCTTTGAAAAATATTATTGCCTCCCAGTAGCTTCCTACTTTTCTGGTCACCTTTGCCTTTCACGAGAAAAATGCTAAACCACATCTTTTTTTATTTATTTCAGAAAAAAAAAAGATGGGGTTTCACCATGATGGCCAGGCTGGTCTTGAACTCCTGACTTCAGGTGATCCACCCACCTCGGCCTCCCAAAGTGCCAGGATTACAGGCATGAGCCACTGCACCCAGCTGATAAGGTTTAATATTATTTATTTATTTATTTATTTATTTTTGAGACAGAGTCTCTGTCGCCAGGCTGGAGTCAGTGGCGCTCAATCTCAGCTCACTGCAACCTCCCACTTCCTGTAAACCACATCTTTGTTCCTTCAGATTCCTTCAAAGGAGCTGGGATGGCCATGAGGGAGGAGAGGCAGACTCTTTCATCCTTGAATTGGCATCCCAAGTCCAAGCCAAACTGGTAGTTACCAGAAGCCTCCTCTGCCACTTCCAGGAGGATGACGTTGGGCAGGACCTACCAGTCCTGCAATTTCCATTCTATGCAAAGCCAATGCCATCGTTGCCTCTAGTCAGCTCCTTAAGTAATGAGGTTTCTATGGAGAAAGAAAAAGTGTAAGGATTTTAACCAGACATCAGACAAGAATGCTGTTCTCTGCCCCCAAGGCAGCTTCTCTCTAGAATGATCTGCAAGGAGAGATCCGTGTGGCTGTCTTCTGGGTGGTCCCACACTCTGGTCCAAACTCCCGAGGCCAGTGGTAGGGAAGCCAGAAGAACTCTCCACCCTGTCCATAGAAACAGAAGAAGGGTGGGAGCTTTTGCATCTGCAGCTGTGACTTGGTCACCAGGAAATCACACTTCTCTCACAAGCCATCCCAAAGCTTGGCCAAAGTCAGCCACAGTTTAGCCTCCTTTGGGATGGAATCACATCAGGATGAGTGTGCAGCTGAACACAGACTGCCACAAGGCTGTCCTTGGACAAAAGTGGTCTTGCAATAGCAAGCTAGACTTTTTAAAAAACATAAATTTATTCAGAAGAATTCTAGAATCCCGCCAAGTTTGCAATGCACTAGGGTAAGTTGTAATGTCATTTAATGTGAATTCAGCTAGAGAATGGCTATGGGCACATCTATAAGGCACATCACCACCCAGGTAGTCAACTTGTTCTCTCTATCCCCAGAATCAGGAGGACCCAGCTTCTCAAATATCCGTTTAGCTTACTGCCACTCTTCCTATCATTCTCCCCCAAACACATATATTTTTGAAACTTTTACGTAAGTTGTAATAAAAAATAATCAACACTTAATACAGAAAACTTGAAAAATATAGAAAAGTTTAAAGGAGACAAAAAAAAAACTCACCCCTAATGCTACCATAAAGAGAGAAACTGACTGTTAATATTATGTTATGTTTGCTTTCAGATATTTTGTTATGTTTGCTTTCAGACTTTTATGTTATGTTACTTATGAAAAAATATGTGCCTATATAATGTAATAAAATTAAAATTGAATTTAGAAAACTGAGCCCACATGGTATGGATACAGTGTAAGCTCTGGTATCGGCTGCTTAGGTATAAATCCTAATTCCACCTCTTGCTATCTTTGTCTAAGCTGTAACAAGTGACTGATACAGCACCTACATTAAAAAGTTGCTATAAGGAATAAATGAAATAATTTGGATAAAGCTCCTGTGACTTAGCACATGTGAGATAAATATACATGAGTTGTCAGTGTTGTTACTGTTATTGGTTGTGTTTGACCATTTTACACTGTACACATATTTTTTTCTCTGTGCCTCTGACACAGTTTACAAGAATGAACACTGTGTCCCAATCAATGCAGCATTCTCAAATCTAGGACACTATCCAGATTGATAACCACTCTCAAAAAACACAATGACCTTGCCGGCATCTTCCTGTGAGAGGTTGATGGGACAGGGTGGCTGGGACCAGCTCAAATACCTGGAGGAGCAGGGAAAGGTTGTGGAGGCGTCAGCCAAGGCAGCATCACAGCTGTCCTCAATTACCACAAACAGATGTTGGCAGCTCGACTCATTAGAAATGCAACCCAGTCACGTTGGCAGTCTAATCATCTTACTGGAAACTTTGGAGATAAGAAGACCCTGCGCTCCCAATTCCAGTGGTCAGATCAATAAAGGTCACTCTCTCTGTCCCCAGGCAAAAGACTTCATGTGGCAAATCTCCACAGGGATTAGAGAAGTGGTTTGAAACTGAAGTCAATTTTATTCCCAATCAGATATTTGGTCGACTGGAGACATTTTTGGTTGTTGCAACTTGAAGGCAGAGGAGGCTGCCATTGGCATCTAATGGCTAGAGTCCAGGGATACTGCTGAATATCCTAAACAAAGGACTGTCCCCGAAACGTAGAATTACCTAACCCCGGTTACTGATTGTGCTAAGACTGAGAAAGCGTCCATTAAAGATCTCAAACAAATAAGTTAAAAGAGGAAAATGCTTGGTCCCAGTGAAATGCTCTTGAGGGTCTGTAACAGAGCTTAGAGAAGTGGGCAGATAAATGATATTTATGAGCTAAAGCAACTATATTTTCTCTTCCTTTTCTCTAAAGTTCCCATATCCCTGTGAGAACTTATTTTGCTTTGTAATGTCCAGCAAGACATTATTTTTCAGTCTGTCAGTGAATCCATCTATTGACATATTGCTCCACAAATTACTACAGTCATTCCTTGGTATGTGAGTGGGATAAGCTTCAGGACCCCAGAAAATAACAAAGTCCACAGATGCTCAAGTCACTGATATAAAATGGTGTCATATTTGCATATAACATACACATATCCTGCTGTATGTTTTAAATCATCTCTAGATTACTTACAATACCTAATACAATGTAATGCCATATAAACAGTTATGCTGTATTGTTTTTTTACTTGCATTATTTTTTGTTTTATTATTATTATTGTAGTCTTTTGCTGCTGTTGTTTAATATTTTCTCTTTCTTTTCTTTTCTTTTTTTTTTTGAGACAGAGCTCTGTTGTTCAAGCTGGAGTGCAGCAGTGCAATCACAGTTCACGGCAACCTCCACCTTCCAGGTTCAAGCAATTCTCTTGCCTCAGCTGCCCAAGAAGCTGGGATTACAGGTGTGGACCACCATGCCCAGCTAATTTTTGTATTTTTAGTAGAAACACGGTTTTGCCATGTTACCTAGGCTGTTCTCAAACTCCTGAGCTTAATCCTCCCGCCTCAGCCTCCCAAAGTGCTGGGATTACAAGCATGAGCCACCGTGCCTGGCCATTTAATATTTTCGATCCCTGGCTGGTTGAATCCATGGATGCAGAACCTGCAAATACTGAGAGCCAACTGTATTTTACCACAGTCCTAAAATCTAAACTAGGACTTAGGACCCATACTAAAGAGATGAATGCACAATATTTGCTTGTCCCCTACATTGTCCTTGTACCAACATCTGGAAAGTCTGCATACTTGGACAACTACAGTATCACAGGAAATATACTCTTGAAGTTTTTAAACCAGCTAGGAAATACGTAAAGTTAATACAACACTGCCATCTAGTGAATGACAAGTATCTCAAAAGAGCCTAGATCTCCATTTCTCAAATCTTAAGATTCATGCATTTTACCCACACAAATTCAGTGCAGACTGGGAATGGTATTAAACAAAATTGCATTATGTAACCCTCAGCCTTCAGAAGAACCCCTCCATGTAATCTAATTTTGTCATATTTAGAAGGAAATCTTAATGTAGGCCAAGTACATACAAAGAAGAAATTCGTAGAAATCCATGATTACCTCTATACTCAAATACTACATAACAAGAATCTAACACTAATTAGTAATAAGATCTGCAGCAAATTCCAATATCCTCTTGGTGACCCTAAACTGTTGCAGCATGGCTCAGCCTCACATACCAGGTGCACGTCCCAGCTCTGTGCTTAGTGCCTGGGTGACTGAAGACTAGTGAGACTTCTCCGATCTTCTGTTTCTTCATATAATAATACCCATTCATGGGATGTATCATAAACCCTAAATGAGGCATTCTGTGGAACGTGAATAACACATGATTTAGCATGGTAAAGCTTAGTTCCCTTTTCTAGCTGTTCCTCATCCTTTATCTGCTTGTTTACCAAGTGAGAATAAGACCCCTGAATGTCTATTACTTTTCAAAGCTGGCATTCAAATTTTTACTCAATAAATTTGAGTCCCTACTGGGTATCAAACACCATTACAGGTTCAGAGGATGGAAAAGTTTCCTCCCTAGTGGAACAGATGTGTAATACAAGGGGGATCCTGGAGGAAAATAATACAAAATCACGGCAAAAAGACTGTAGTCTGTTTTAGATATCATGGAGAAGAAACACCTCTCAGAATAGATTTTGAAAAAGGAGGAGGGAGAGATAGACAAATACTGAAATTAAGGAACATACCTGGTTTTCTCCTTGGAGACAGAAGGGGCAGTCACCAGGTTGTTGTCTAATTGAGTCACCTTGCAAAAGAAAGGAGATAAGAGCCTTGTCTGCAGGAAGAGCGGGTGTTCACATCCCACGATGAGTAACCTCTGCCCTTGATTAAACCCTACACATCATTTCCTTCAGCAACCTCATCCTCACCATTTTAGGGCTGGGGTTCAACTTCAGAATTTCCTCCAAGTCAGCCACGCTGCCAGATGGAAGAACTAATAATCAGGACATACCTTTGGTTTCCCCTCTCCTCTCTCCCATATCCCTCTTGGACCTTAAGGTCCTTTCTTGGGATGGCTCAATGTTTTATATATAAGACAGCAACATTGTCAGTGTTCTAGTTTATCTGGTTTAAGGTTTATTACCCATCTGAGTGGGGCTAGTCTCCACTGCACTTCACTTCTGCATTTTCCACAGGCAAATCTTAGCAGCCTGCTAAGATCTGCCAGCCAGTAGACATAAGCTATAAGCTAGTTTTTTCCAGTTATATAATACATCCAAAACTTTTAATTTTTCTCTAAAATTTTGTATTTAAAGCTCTATAATCCCACATTTTGGCTAGATGACAAAAGTTAAATATTTCTTTCTGAAGGGCTCCCCAGGGTACTCAAAACTCCAATAAGAATTAGGAATTTCAGATATACCATAGTGCAGGCTATTATTTGGCCATGTAATCCCCTGCACAGAGTTTCTCCTGGAAATGCACTTTGCAAAAACGCTAATTCCAGGTCTGTCTGGCGGCTGTTCTTACTTTAAACTTTGCTGGAACCTTACTGTCTCATGAAGCTTTTCCTAATGCATCACAGTCCCACTTCCCTTAGTCCCATATGCAATTGATTAATACTTCCCTTGCCTTCTCACACTACTTTCTGTAAATATTTGTAACACAGCGTCTCTAACACTTCGATGCCTTTAATGGATTTTGTGTTTAGCCCTCTTTAGTTTATTGTAGGCCTCTAGCAGAACAGGAACTTTGCTTTATATGCAAGACTCAAGGGAAGCTCATGGAAATCCCTGGTGCCTGCACACTGTGTGGTATGTGGTAGAGGTTTAGTGCAAGGAGGGAGGAGAGAGGAAGGAAGAAGAGGGCAGGGCTGGCTCCGATTGGAAAGTCCCACTTCCACAATTCAACTTTTGACCAGTCACACCCTCTCTGAGCCTCATTTCCTCTGCAGCCAAACAAGGCTAAAATATTAGCCCTGACTTCCTGCTAGGACTGTTGGAGGGCTCTACTGAGATCATCGATACAAAGTCAGCTTATTACTAGACAGTGCCAAGCCAATGGAAGGCATCATCTTTAGCATCAAGCTGAAACATCCCCTTCCTGCCTTCGCCAAAAAGGCAAGGGCACCATGCCCACAAGTGAGCTAGGCGAATCCACATTGCATAATCTTTTAGCTAGGAAAATCCTCCCAGTCCCCAAAATAATGCCTCCTTCTGAATCCAAAATGCTTCCATTTCCATAACGCAAGGTAGATTTTTAAATTCATGTTAGATGTCATTGTAAATACTTTGAAAAGTACAAATTATTGGTATCAATTTTCTCACTGAGAGAAGTTTCAAAAGGGGAGATTTCTGAACCTTGAAAGTGAAGTGAAAAGGCTGGGCATGGTGGCTCACACCTGTAATCCCAGCACTTTGGGAGGCAGAGGTGGTTGGATCACTTGAGGTCAGGAGTCTGAGACCAGCCTGGCCAAAATGGTGAAACCCTGTCTTTACTAAAAATACAAGAAGAATTAGCTGGGTGCAGTGTCGTGCTCTTGTAACCCCAACTACTCGGGAGGCTGAAGCAGGAGAATCACCTGAACCTGGGAGGCAGAGATGGCAATGAGCCAAGATCATGCCACTGCACTCCAGCCTGGGCAACAGAGCAAGATTCTGTCTCAAAAAAAAAAAAAAAGAATTTTAGATAGATAGATAGACAGATAGGTAGATAGACAGATAGATAGATAGATAGATAGATAGATAGATAGATGATAGATAGATGATAGATAGTTTAGATCGTTTTTATATACTTTGTATATATAGTTATAAACTATATATATAGTAATTTTTATTTTTGAGACAGGGTTTTGCTCTGTCACCCAGGATGGAGACCAGGAGTGCATTGGCACAATCATGGCTCACTGCATCTCAGTGTCCCAGACTTAGGTGATCCTCCTGCTTCAGCCTCCAGAGCAGTTGAAACCACAGGTACATGCCATTATACCTGGATAATTTTTTTTCCGGTAGTGACAGGGTCTTCCTATGTAGCCCAGGCTGACCTCAAACTTCTGGGTTCAAGGGATCCTCTCACCTCAGCTTCTCACTGTGATGGGATTATAGGCATGAGCCACTGCATCCAGCCTAGGTAAACTTTTTTATTTAAGACATCAATAGTCATTCATTATTGCTAATTTCCACTTAGTGTGTTCATAAACTACCCCCCCCACACACACACACAACATACAATATTGATTGGTATTTTAATAAACAGTTGATTATCTTTGAACTGAAAAAAAAGAATTTTATTAGGGAAATAAAATTAAGATTAAACTAACTTTTGCTGAATACTTACACAATGGAAAATATATTCAACTCTCTCAAACAACCTATAAAGATATTTGTTGCCACCCAAAATTCCAGCTGTGGGGTAAATCCAAGCTCTCAAATTGGAAAAACAGATACCAGACCTACCCTGAATCCAACTGGGAAAGAACAACAAATAAATTTTTTAAAACTAAGAAATGAGGGACTTGTGTATGGAAACAGGAGTCCTGTATCTACTTTGTAACTCTAGAGGAGTGTTTTGAGGTTGTGGCTTGTCATTTGATTATTTAAATGCAAGTCCTTTTGTAATTATTTCTATTGTTAATAAATTCCATCCAGTTTGAATGAGGTCATCAGCACGTTAATGTGAATTCAGATTTTGAAAGAGAAAACTAGACAGCAGTCACAATCAGGCGCACGGATTTCTTCCAATTACTGCCCCCAATTATTTCCACACCTATTGCTGACATGTTTAATCTCCTCCTGGCCTAACCGACAGCTTGCATGGAAGAAGAATGCTAGCTAATGCACTGCTCAGCAGAGTGTAGATCCAATTTAAATAATTAGAAGCCCATTTCATTTCCTCTCTCTTTCTTGTAAGCGCACTTGAAAGGAAGGAAGGTACATGTCCAGGCTCGATGACTTAACTTCCCCGAGAATAATTTATCGACCTTCTTTAAGCCCCTTTCCTAACCAGCTCCTTCTGTCTGTCCCCAAGAATACTGAGGATAAATTAAAACTACTGGATGATAATCAATAAGCCAGGGTCATCTCTATTGCCTGGCTTAAAGGACTTTGAGCTAGTAAATCATCAATTACTGCCACCTATATTAGCTTTCCCGTTAACCGTGTGACCTGAACGGGTCCTCTTATTTTCTAAGTAGAATGAGAAAAGAGCTACACAGCGGCTTCGGCTGATGAAGTGAGGCTGAGGTTCACTTGGGCCTGGGGCCTGTCTCCCATTTCTCTACAAAGTGACTTCCCTCCACTCCTGAAGTGTTTAGAAATCCTCTTCCATTTGGCAAAGACCTGAGTCGTAATTTTGTTGCTTGACGTGAAGATGTTCATATGTGTCCCTTTCATTGATTGCAGGCCCACAAGGGCCAACGTCATGAGGTTCCAGTGACCGAGCATGCTCATCACTGCCCTGGGACTGCTCCAAGTGCAATTCAAAGATGTTTGTTACAGATGAAGATCCTCTCCTCAGAGATGCTCATTCCCTGCCTTTGAGATGGGCCCTGGGAATCTTCATTATCAACTCCTGAATTTCACCAGGACCAATACTGTGATGGTGACAAGCCCAGGTGGGGGCTGTATTTCAGGAATCTGCATTTTTAATAAGTTGTCTCAGTGATTCCTATGCACATTGAAGTGTAAGAACCTCTATTCTAGAAAGATATAAGGGTAAACAGCTACCTTGTATTATTCAGTAAGGATAAAAGAGAGGCTGGATAAAGCAACAAGCAATTTGCTGCAGAACAGGAAAGAACAGAAGGACATTAGAGATTCATTGAGGTATGCTTTAAGCTGCCTGTGAAGGTGACTAGAAGGTGACAGGCAAGAATGGGAGGGAAAATGTTCCAGACAAAAGAAACAGCATGAGCCAAGGCTTATATAATAAGAGTTCAGAGTTTCTCTGGGAATTTGTAAACAATCCGATGAATTGGGACTTGTGCACACTAAGGTTCAAGGTGTGGTGGGAATTGAAACTGACAAGGAAGTGAGGATTAAACCAAAGAGATACTTGAATGCTGCTCTTCAGATGATAATGAAGATAGCTGGTCCAATATATAAGAATGAATTTATAGTAACAGAAATTACAGAGGGATAGAACAGCCCTCTGTTCAGCAACAAGCCCTCTGTTGCTCTAAACAAATAAAAAGGATACAAAAATGATTCAACATTCAAAAGACTTTTGCCTACTGGCTACTTACTATTTATTGAATCCCATATTGATTGAATGCCTACTATATGCCTGACACAAGAATCAGCTCAGGAGAAATAATACTAAGCCACAAAGACATGGTCTGCCTTTCATTGTAGAATTCATGGTATAACATTTACTATGTGGGAGGCAGTAGACTAACAGATAAGAAACCAGAATGGTACCCCAAGGAATTTACAGTGTAGAAAAAAAAAAAGGATTACACCTTCACACAGAAACACAGAAACATAAACATGCATCTGTCCGTGTCATAAATCACAGGAAAAGTCAGAATGACAGATTATGGAA
Organism: Cheracebus regulus; assembly: GCA_963574635.1. Lineage (NCBI taxonomy): Eukaryota > Metazoa > Chordata > Mammalia > Primates > Pitheciidae > Cheracebus > Cheracebus regulus. The sequence continues at coordinate 31,650 of CAUYQU010073952.1, forward strand.
TTCAGTGGAGAAAGACTGCATGAGAGGGGCCTTAAAGCAGAGATGAGATTTTTGACAAAGGAAAGATGGAGAGATACAGCATTTTAATCTGAGGGAAAGAAAGAAAGCAGCTGAAGAGAATAGAGAATAAAAGGCCGGGTGCAGTGGCTCACACCTATAATCCCAGCACTTTGGGAGGCCAGGGCGGGAAAATCACCTGAGGTCAGGAGTTTGAGACCAGCCTGACCAACATGGAGAAACCCCATCTCTACTTAAAAAAAAAAAAAAAAAAAAAAAAAAAAGCAGTCCCAGCTACTCAGGAGGCTGAGGCAGGAGAATCGCTGGAACCTGGGAGGCAGAGGTTGTGGTGAGCCAAGATCATGTCATTGCACACCAGCCTGGGCAACAAGAGTGAAACTCTTTCTCAAAAAAAAAAAAAGAGAGAGAGAATAAAACCAATGAGGATAAGAATAACAGTAACAACGAAGAGAATGAAGATTACAACAATTACTAAGTGCCAGACATTGACAAAGGGCATACATTCCTATCCCTCACCCTCCGGGTAACCCTTCAAAGCAGGTGATATTACCCTTGTTTCATACATAAGAAAAAAAAAAACTCTTCAAGGGGTTAAACAATTTCTAAAGATGATGAAACAAGTAAGTGAAAGAAACCAGATTCATTCATGTTCATTTATTCAACTTACTGAATATATACTTATTATGCAGCTACTATATGACAGGCAGATCTGTCTTATACCAAGGTTCCTATAATTTTTCTCTGCAACACCTTAAAAATTAAACAAATAAAATTAGCTCTAGTAAATGACTGGATGACGAAGAAGAAGATGCAGATTATAAAAAAAGAATAACGATATGTATGGCACATTTTACGTCTTTCGAAGCATTTTTACATATATTATACCATTTAATCTCCCCAAACATCTTTAAAACAAAGACAAAAAAAAATCTAATGCCTGGTAAATATTGTGAATTAGATGTTGAATCTTTCAGCTTTACCTTGATTCTTAAAATCTTATTCTTAAGGTATTTTTAACAGTTCTCTTTTTTCAAGTTTTTTCATTTTAATCAAAAAATTGTTCTACTGGTTTTTAAGAGAAAAAAGAACAAAAATGGCTCATACGTCAATATTTTTAAATAAAATTTTATTTTAAAATAAAATATTCTTAGGGAGTGTGATTTGAGTAATAGACTCCCACCCTACTGCTAATTCTACTGATATCCAAGTATCCCATTAATATTTCTTAATATTTTATTTTAAAATAATTTTAAATTTATAAAAAATTATAGAATTCTAGTATGTTCTTTATTCAGCTCCCCCAGATTTGGACAACTGACAACTTGGGTGAGATCACAAGGCCAGTTGAGCCAGTTTCTCAGTATAGGTTACCAGTCCAGGCGGCTCCAGTTCGTTCATCAGAATGAAGAATCTGGAAAATACCTCAGACACCAATTTTCAGTTTTACAATAGTGATGATATACATATAGAGGCAATCAGGGAGTTTACAAATCTCCTGTCTTCTGGCTACAATGTCTTGTTATCTTCTGACTATGCCTACATCTCAGCAGAGTTCATGCCCCTCCCATAATCCTAATCTTAAAACTTTGTATAAGTGTTATAAAGGTGTTTTCTTTTTTGAGACATAGTCTCTCTCTGTCACCCAACCTGGAGAGCAGTGGCACAATCTCGGCTCACTGCAACCTCCATCTCTCGGTAGCTGGGATTATAGGTGCCTGCCACCACGCCCAGCTAATTTTTGTATTTTTAGGAGAGACAGGATTTCACCATGTGAGCCAGGCTGGTCTCAAACTCCTGACCTCAGGTAATCCACCTGCCTTGGCCTTCCAAAGTGCTGGAATTACATACATGAGCCACCACACTCAGCTGATAAAGTTGTTTTAAAACCCAAAAAATAAGGGGGTAGTTTTGGAAATGGCTGTTGTCATTCTTGATTTAAGGTTAAACTATAAACTAAAGTCCTCCCAAAGTTAACTTGGCCTATGTGCCCAGGAATAAACAAGGACAGCTTAAAGTTTAGATGCAAGATGGAGTCAGCTTCGTCAGATTTTTCTTACTGTCATAATTTTGTAAGGGCACTTTCAATATTATAGTTACCTATTATGGCGCTCAAATTGTCCACTTTAGCTGTTGGGAGCTCTTTTAGGTTGGCTTCTTTTTGACACTGCCTCATCCTTTTTGTTTTTGACTTTTTTTTTTTTTAGAACTTCTTTACTTTCTGATGGTGTAAGATGCTCCAGGCTCGTTTTGTATTTCTGTGCCCCAGCCTTAGAACCAATCATTTCTCAAACAAGGAACCGTAATTTTGAAACCACCTTTGCAAAAATTATAAGAAAACTGTGACAGTGAAAGAGAGCTGACCTGACTCCATCTTGCTTCTAACCTCCAAGCTGTCCTTGATCATTCCTGGGCACAGACTGAACTCACTTTGAGCAGAACTTAACTTTGAAACAAAGATGATAACAGCCCTTTCCCTTCCTGCAAACCCCCTTCCTACCTGGGGACGAGACTGCCTTTGCAGGACTAACAAATTAGCCACAAGACTAGAAATTACAGTTTAGGAGTCATGCTACTAGAAGCTGCAAGATTCTGAACCTCCCCAAATTGCTCCTTGGAATAACATCACTATTGTAAAATCTAAGATCAGTGCTTGAGATATTTTGCAGATCCTGTACTTAATGGATCAGCTGGTACCACTCAGATCAATAAACTGGCTCATCTGGTCTTGTGGCTCCCACCCAGGGAATGATTCAGTGCAGCAGGAGAGCTTCCACTCCCTATGATTTTATCTCCAACATGACCAATCCGCACTCTCCACTTTCCGACCATACCCACCAAATTATCCTTAAAAGTTCTGACACCTGAGTTTTCAGGGACACTGATTTGAGTAATAATAAGTCTCTGGTCTCCTGTATAGCTGGCTCTACATGAATTAAACTCTTTCTCTCTAGCAATTCTCCTGTCTTGATAAATCAGCTGTCTGGACAGTAGGCTAGGAGAACCTGCCTTGTGGTTACAATTTCTTTTGTCAAAGAATGAGATTTAGAAACCAAGATATGAGTGCTCATTGATACAGAGTATCATTGTTCCTTGGACCCTTAAGCAGACATAGTAGGAAAATATGTCATATACTAATTCATGCATATATTTATTTCTTTATCGACTTATATATGTACATGTTAGAAACCATGAGTTCATACTGATACTTCCAATTCCATTCCAGCACCACAAGGTCGATTCTGTCCCCTTTTCTTACATATAATTTCTTTTTCCAACAGTGAGAAACCTGGCTTTCGTTATCGACAATATATTCACTTTTTTCTTCAGTCCTAGAACAAAGTGTTTCGCTACAGAATTGCTAAACAACACTCTGACAAAAAGATGTATTAACTAAAGTATAGTATGCATGTGCATTCTTTCCATTTCAGCCTTATGGCATCCAGTCAAAATGCTATTTCCCAAAGTTACCTAAGTTAGTTCATGTTTTCTGCATACCCTTGAAAGAAATCAAACTATTTTATCCTAAAATGTATTTCTTTGACATATTTTGAGATAGTTGCCACAGGGCCAGCTAATTGAAGTGGGCCTGCAAAGCTGTCTTCTGTGGGGGAAATTTTCATCTGTAGAGAATTTCCATTAATCCAGTGAGCTCTTCCCAAATCCAGATCTAAGAAAGATTAACTGAGTCTAACACCTTTAAAGGTCTGAAAGAAACAATTACCATCTATTATCTCTAATGACTCCTACCTGTGAAGTTTCATCTACATAATAAGATCACTTTTGCTAGCCAAGACTCTTCCTTTCTCTCTTCTATAACCTCTTTTACCACTAAAATTTTATTTACTTCCATAACTTGTTCTCGGCCATGCCCTGAGTGCACATTCTTTCTGTAACCTTAAAATGATGTATAAGCTTCTGTACATCATTGGGAAGTGATATGGTTTGGCTCTGTGTTTGGCACCCAAATCTTATCTTGAATTGTAATCCCGCAGTTTTGAGGGAGGAACCTGGTGGAAGATGATCAGATCATGGGGGGCAGTTTCCCTCTTGCTGTTCTTATGATAGTGAGTGACTTCTCACAAGATCTGATGGTTTTATAAGGGCCACTTCCCACTTTGCACGTAAGCGTTCTCTCTCCTGCCACCTCGTGAAGAAGGTGCTTGCTTCCCTTTCACATTCTCCCGTGATTGTAAGTTTCCTGAGGCCTCCCCAGCATACAAAATTGAGTCAATTAAATCTCTTTCCTTTATAAATTACCCAGTCTCAGGGAAGTTCTTTATATTAGTGTGAAAATGGACTAATATAGGAGGTTTAGGTCTCCAGTCTAAAGGCTCCCATGTCTACATGCTAAATAAATTTGTATGCCTTTTCTCTCATTTATTTATCTATTTATTTTAGACTCAGTCTTGCTCTATCACCTGGGCTGGAGTGCAGTACAGTAGCGTGACTACAGCTCACTACATTTTCAATTTCCTGGGCTTAAGCAATCTTAGCCTCTGGAATAGCTAGGACCACAGATGCATTCCACCATGCCCAACTAAGTTTTTATTTTTCTTATTTTTTTAGAGACAGGGTTTCATTGTGTTTCCCAGGTTGGTCTTGAACTCCTAAGTGCAAGCACTCCACCTGCTTCAGCCTCCCGAAGTGATAGGACTACAGGTATGAGCCACCATGCCCTGCCCTTTTGTTATCAGCAGTGAATCCCTACAAGTCTGCAGCAATGTCAATTCTTGCCCCTCAGAAGGGCATAAGGCAGAGTGAGAGATGGTAGCAAGTGCAGATGTGAAAGTTTGTTAGAAAGCTTTAGACAGAAAATGAAAAGAAGTATACTTGGAAGAGGGCCAAGCACTTGAGAGATCAAGTGCACAGTTTGACTTTTGACTTGGGGTTTTACATGTTGGCATTTTCCAGGGCCTGCGTTATTCCTCCCCTGATTCTTCTCTTGGGTTGGGCTGTTTGCATACACAGTGGCCTGCCAGCACTTGCGGGGTGCCACATGTTTACTGGAGTTGTATGTATGTTCACTTGAGGCATTCTTGCCTTATCAGTTCTAGGAGGTTATACGCCAGTTGAACTCTGCCATTTGCCTTTGAATCGGCATGTGTGGGCCCATTCACCCAATTCCTCAGATCTTATTGGGAAGCTGCAGATCAGCAGTTTCAGGTGTTTCTATCTGTTGGGAGACTCCCTTTCCCCAGTGCTGGCTGCAACCACTTATTATTTTAGAAAGACAATTAATAACAGCCTGACCATCACCTGATGGTTGCCTGCAGTTCCCGTGAAATATGGGTCCCTCCCGCCCTGCTTATGTCTGCCTGACTACCTACTCTAATACTTTTTTCTTATTAATCTGCCTTTTGCAAGTTGTTTTTTTTTTTTTTGGCAAGTCTTCAGAGTGCCAAGGGGAACCCTTCACCCTTCAGTGTGGTTATGTTCTTCTTTGTAATACTGAAACCACCCCCACAGGGTGAACAAAATTGCACAATGGATTCTGCACAGAAATATAGTCATAACTAGAATTAATTTGCATCCACATTTTTCCTATAGACAGGATCTTTCCTATAGACATTAGAATCATAGGCTTTTGTTTAAAGATTGCTTAAGATGTTTTTCAGACCCTGAATTCCAGCAACCAGTTTGAAGACCCTCACAGAAAAGGGAGATCAGCTGAGAATATAGCTTCTTCATCTCCCTGTGCCCTGACTTTACCCTGTACTCTTTAACCAACCAACAATCTCCATACTTTGGCCCACTTCCAAACCCTTAAAAACCCTAGCCCCAAACTCATCAGGGAGATGGATTTGAGGTTTTCTCCCATCTTTGTTCTGCGATCCTCTGATTAAACACCTTTCTCTGCTGCAAACTCAGCATCTAAGTATACTGACTTGCTGTGTGCAACAGGCAATGAATATATTAGTTACAATAAGGTTTGTTTCTGCTTGTATCCTTTTGGGGTCTACCCCCCAACTCCACATCCTGCTTGATGTACTTATTTTGGGAGATATGTAAAGTATTATTCATCCCTAATTTCCTTTCAATCAATTTAGAGATATAGACTCCTGCTGATAGGGGACAATCTGTGTATTTTTGTTACCTATTACATGACTATAAAAACATAATGACATTTTATATGTCAATACCTGGGTTATAAAGCTTTATGCCAAGATTTTTTTTTTTTTAAGAGAGAGAAAGAAGTAGAATAAAAGAGAAAAAAAGAGAAAGAGGGAGAGAGAACGAAAATCTTGCTCTATTGCTCAGGATTTCATTTAAATCTGTAAAATGTTTATGCAATTACTAAAAAGTGATTTATTTCCTATTATGTGATCACTTTTAGAATAGGTATAATATTGAAAAAATATATGTTTTATAGATATGGGGTGGTAGGTTCTGTAAATATTTATCAAATTTGCTTGTTTCAGGTGTGTGTTCAAATCTGTTTTTTTTTTTTTTT
>CAUYQU010073954.1:0-23876 GCA_963574635.1 Cheracebus regulus
TCATGGTTGGGAAGAATCAATATCGTGAAAATGGCCATACTGCCCGAAGTAATTTATAGTTTCAGTGCTATCCCCATCAACCTACCAATGACCTTCTTCACAGAACTGGAAAAAAACATTTCAAACTTCATAGGGAACCAAAAGAGAGCCTGCATAGCGAAAACAATCCTAAGCAAAAAGAACAAAGCCGGAGGCATCATGCTGCCTGACTTCAAACTATACTACAAGGGCACAGTAATCAAAACAGCATGGTGCTGGTACCAAAACAGAGACATAGAACAATGGAACAGAACAGAGGCCTCAAAAGCATCACCACACATCTACAATCATCTGATCTTTGACAAACCTGACAAAAACAAGCAATGGGGAAAGGATTCCTTGTTTAATAAATGGTGTTGGGAAAACTGGCTAGCAATATGCAGAAAGTAGAAACTGGACCCCTTCCTGACACCTTACAGTAAAATTAACTCCAGATGGATTAAAGATCTAAGCATAAGACCTAACACCATAAAAACCCTAGAAGAAAACCTAAGCAAAACCACCCTTCGGGACATAGGCATAGGCAAGGACTTCATGACTGAAACACCAAAAGCAATGGCAACAAAAGCCAAAATAGACAAATGGGATCTAACTAAACTCCAGAGCTTCTGTATAGCAAAGGAAACAATCATTAGAGTGAACCAGCAACCAAAAGAATGGGAAAAAATGTTTGCAATCTACCCATCTGACAAAGGGCTAATATTCAGAATTTACAAAGAACTAAAACAGATTTATAAGAAAAAAAAACAAACAAACATATTCAAACAGGGCAAAGAATATGAACAGACACTTTTCAAAAGAAGACATGTATGAGGCCAAGAAACATATGAAAAAATGCTCATCATCACTGGTCATTAGAAAAATGCTAATCAAAACCACATTGAGATACCACCTCACACCAGTTAGGATGGCGATCATTTAAAAATCTGGAGACAACAGATGCTGGAGAGGATGTGGAGAAACAGGAGCACTTTTACACTGTTGGTGGGAATGCACATTAGTGCAATCATTGTGGAAGACAGTGTGGCGATTCCTCAAGGACCTAGAAATAGAAATTCTATTTGATCCAGCAATCCCATTACTGGGTATATACCCAGAGTATTATAAATTGTTCTATTATAAGGACACATGGACACATATGTTCACTGTGGCACTGTTTACAATAGCAAAGACCTGGAACCAACCCAAATATCCATCAATGATAGACTGGATAAAGAAAATGTGGCACATATACACCATGGAATACTATGAAGCCATAAAAAATGGTGAGTTTGTGCCCTTCATAGGGACATGGATGAATCTGGAAACCATCATTCTCAGTAAACTGACACAAGAACAGAAAACCAAACACCACATGTTATCACTCATAGGCAGGTGTTGAACAATTAGAACACGTGGACACAGGGAGGGGAACATCACACACTGCCGTCAGTTGTGGGGGCTGGGGCTAGGGGAAGGACAGCGGGGAGTGGGGAGGGTAGTGAGGGATAATGAGGGTAGAAATACCAGATATAGGTGATGAGGGGATGAAGGCAGCAAACCACCTTGCCATGTATGTACCTATGAAACAATCCTGCATGATCTGCACATGTACCCCAGAAGCTAAATTACAATTAAAAAGGAAATCTCTAAGTCACTGTAAAATATGTTCCTGTCAATATTGACCTTGTGTAAATACTCTCAACATGAAATTAGTTCCCAGCAACTTGAAATCAGTTCTTTATTTGGCATATAGGTAGGGCTTATCATTCCCAATGAAACGTTCTTCACATTGGATATTTCTAAGCAATGTAGAAGATTCATGCTATGCATTAATTTATCAATATTTTTGCCTCGTTTGTATATGACAAGTCTTTTGCACAGAAGTGAGAGATTTAACTAGTGAATGAATCTAGATGAGCACACATAATCTTTTTTTTTTTTTTGCCTTTCCTAACCTCAGTCTTCTTTTATGAACTTTTTTTTTTCAGCTTTATTGAGGTATAACTGACAAATAAAATTTGTATGGATTAATAGTATACAATTAGATGTTTTGATGTACTACATAGACATTGTGAAAAAATTGCCACAGTCAAGCTAATAACATATTCATTAATGCATATGGTTTCCATTTTTGTCATTAGAATATTTAAGATCTACTTTGTTAGCAAACTTCAAATACATCATATTTTTTTTATTTTTAATTTTTTAATTTCAATAGGTTTTTGGGAAACAGGTGGCATTTAGTTATATGAATAATTTCTTTACTGGCGGTTTCTGAGATTTTGGTACACCAATCCACCCAAGCAGTGTACCCTGTACCCAAAGTGTAGTCTTTTATCTTTGTCAGCTGCCACCCTTTTCCCCGAGTCTCCAAAGTCCAATATATCATTCTTATGCCTTTGTGTCTCAAACCTTAGCTCTCACATATAAGTGAGAACATACAATGTTTGGTTTTCCATTCCTGAATTACTTTATTTAGCATAAGTGAAGTCTCTAATTCCCTCCAGGTTGCTGCAAATGCTATTATTTTTTTCCTTCTTATGGCTGAGTAGTATTCCATTGTGTATATATATATACCACCATTTCTTTATCCACTCATTGATTGATGGGCATTTGGGCTGGTTTTTGCAATTGCAAAATGTGCTGCTATAAACATGTATGTCAACATGGCATCTTAAAAAGTTTTGTTATCTACTTGCAATTCTCCTGAAATCCTAATAAAAATTGTTTTTATAAAAATGGCCTCTGAAAGAGAGTCACATGCTCATGATGGTGATTAAAATGAGGAAGAGTCACAAGCTGCCCAAAAAGAGATAGTTCTTAACTGGAAAAAAATTCTATGGGGTAAATTATATATTATAGGAAGTTATTGTATTGTACATTCTGAAAATTTTGGAACATAGCTATTGCAAATGTTAAAGGTCTTTTGTCATATAAAAAGACAATAAAGAATCGATGTAGTTGTTTACTTCAACTACACTGTAGTAAGAGTAAACAAGATCACAATGTGAAATTACATAGTAAACTGTATGACTTCACAGATATTAAAAGATGGTAAAAACTATATAGATAAAAATAGTAAGATGCCTCATGATTTTAAAATGTTAAGAGTATAATAAAAGACAAAGCCCATTTCTGTAGTCCTTCTGAGAAAACAAAAATAATTCTGTATGGAAGAACTACATGAGAAACAAAATTAGAAGCGCTGGAGGAGATGGAGAGACAGAGAGATCAATCTAGACTAAAGAACTAGAAGATTTGTGTAATCTGTGTATTGCATGTGTTTAATTGTGGATAAGTGGAACTACAAAAAGGATATTTTGCAGTCCTATATAATTTTTGTATTTTAAATAAACTTGTGGGAGTTGTACATTGGTTATTGTTGTCAACAGTAGAGTAAAACTCTTCTTGGGAAATGTTTAAGAGACAAATGTCTTTTGTTGGTTTTATTAATCAAATATTGACAAGCCTATGATTTTATTACTTTAATATGTGTCTCAAAGCCTTGTAGAATAATTTAAATCTAGTGACAACCACAATATCTCATTATTAAAAGCCTGTATTTTTATTCTTAAAGATGCATTACCTTCTTTACTGAGATCCAAGTAATGGATTCTTGAATCACAGAATTGGAAGAGGCCTTCTATGTCACTCAGTCCAACCTTCAACTGAAATTATAAATTATTTATAAAACTTCCCAAGTCAATAAGAATTCAGGTGCTCTTTGGATACTTCCAATAACGGGAAATTTCACTACTTCAGGAGATCTTCACTTGAATTTCAGTGAGCTCTCTGGTGTGTGTGTGTGTGTGTGTGTGTGTGTGTGTGTGTGTGTGTGTGTGTGTGTGTGTGTGTGTGTGTGTTTTATTCATATATTCACTTTAAATCTGTTTCTTTCTAATTTCTCTTAGTTCTAATTTTCCCATTTGAAGAATCAAAGAATAAATCTTAAGTTCTCTATTCTGTTCCATAAGCCATTATTCTCAGCAAACTAATGCAAGAACAGAAAACCAAACACTGCATGTTCTCACTTATAAGTGGCAGTTGAACAATGGGAACACATAGACACAGAGAGGGAAACAACACTCATTGGGGCTGGCCAGGGGAGGGCAGTCCGGCAGAACATTAGGGAAAAGAGCTAATGCATGCTGGGCTTAATACCTAGTTGATGGGTTGCTAGGTGCAGCAAACCACCACGTCACACATTTATCTATGTAACAAACATGCACAGCCTGCCCGGAACTTTTGAAAAACAAAATTAATTAACAAATTAACTTAAAAAATAAAAAAGAAATAAATCTATTATCATTTCTATAATAAAAACTCCATAAATGTTCAGAGATATCTATCACAAGTAAAACACTTGGAAGAGACTCTAGTATGAAGTAACCACTCAATAATGCAAGCTATTATTATTTTTATCATGAAAACCCCAATTTTTTTTATTTCTCTGACTTCAGTAACTAGTTTATTCAAAATTCCCTTATTTAGAACATCTTAAAGACCTTTCTCTACCTCAACCTGACACCATGTTAGAGTCCCCCAGATTCTTCGCAGAGAGTTTGAGAATCTGACCTGAGGTGAGAAGATGCTATGACTCTGTTTTCTTTTTTTTTTTTTTAAAAAAAAGGCAGCTTTACTCAATTCAAAAAACAAATATTTATTGAAAAACCTATACTCTGTTCATGACACTATACAGTCTAGTTTTATCCCTAGGTGGCTTTAAAAAGAGAAAATTACAATGTAGATTTTCCTTTACTCTTTTACAATTATTATTTATAGAATTTTGATCCATTATCAATATATATTAAAATCCATTTTCATCCTTAATGTTATCTTATCAACTGATACTATTCATTGGCTTTAATGTAACTATAATATGTATATTATATTATATTATAAATGTTTATAAAATACAAGTGCTTATTATTATTATTATACTTTTAAGTTCTGGGGTACATGTACAGAACATGCAGGTTTGTTACACAGGTATACATGTGCAATGGTGGTTTGCTGCACCCATCAATTTGTCATCTACATTAGGTATTTCTCCTAATGCTATTCCTCCCTTATTTCCCCAACCCCTGCTATCCCTTCCACCATTCAACACCCCTGACAAGCCCCAGTGTGTGATGTTTTCCTCCCTGTGTCCATGAGTGCTCATTGTTCAACTCCCACTTATGCATGAGAACATGTGATGTTTGGTTTTCTGTTCTTGTGTTAGTTTGCTGAGAATGATGGTTTCCAGCATCATCCACATCCATGTAAAGGACATGAACTCATTCTTTTTATGGCTGCATACCATTCCATGGTGTATATGTGCCACATTTTCTTTATCTAGTCTATCATTGATGGGTATTTGGGTTGGTTCCAAGTCTTTGCTATTGTGAGCAGTGACACAACAAACATATGTGCATGTGTCTTTATAATAGAGTGATTTATAATCCTTTGGGTGTATACCAAGTAATGGGACTGCTGGGTCAAATGGTATTTCTGGTTAAAGATCATTGAGGAATTGGCATACTGTTTTTCCACAATGGTTGAACTAATTTACACTCCCATCAAACAGTGTAAAAGTGTTCTTAATTTCTCCACATCCTCTCCAACATCTGTTGTTTCCTGACTTTTTAATGAGCATCATTCTAACTGACGTGAGATGTATCTCATTGTGGTTTTCATTTGCATTTCTCTAATCACCAGTGATGAGGAGCATTTTTTCATATGTCTACTGGCTGCATAAATGTCTTGTTTTGAGAAATGTCTATTCATATCCTTAGCCCACTTTTTGATGAAGTTGTTTTTTTCTTGTAAATTTATTTGTAGATTCTGAATATTAGCCATTTGTCAGATAGATAGATTGAAAAAATTTTCTCCCATTCTGTAAGTTGCCTGTTTACTCTGATGATATTTTCTTTTGCTCTGCACTGCAGAAGCTCATTCATTTAATTAGATCCCATTTGTCAATTTTGACTTTGTTGCCATTGCTTTTGGTGTTTTATTTATGAACTCTTGCCCATGCCTATGTCCTGAATGGTATTGCCTAGGTTTTCTTCTAGGGTTTTTATCATTTTAGATCTTTCATTTAAGTCTTTGATCCATCTTGAGTTAATTTTTGTATAAGGTGTAAGGAAGGGATCCAGTATTAGCTTCCTGCATATGGCTGGCCAGTTTTTGCAACACCATTTATTAAATAGGGAATCCTTTCTTCATTGCTTGTTTTTGTCAGGTTTGTCAAAGCTCAGATGGTTTCAGATGTGTAGTGTTATTTCTGAGGCCTCTGTTCTGTTCCATTGAACAGATAAATACAGAATACCTTTATTTCTTTCTCTTGCCTGATTGCCCTGTCCAGAACTTCCAACACTATGTTGAATAGAAGTGGTGAGAGAGGGCAACCTTGTCTTGTGCCTGTTTTCAAAGGGAATGTTTCCAGCTTTTTTCCATTCAGTATGATACTGGCTGTGGGTCTGTCATACATAGTTCTTATTATTTTGAGATATGTTCCATCAATGCCTACTTTATTGAGAGTTTTTAGCAAGAGGGGCTGTTGAATTTTGTGGAAGGCCTTCTCTGCATCTATTGAGATAATCGTGGTTTTTGTCCTCTCTGCTCTATTATCACGTGGTTCTGTTTATGTGATGGATTATGTTTATTGATTTTCGTATGTTGAACCAGCTTTGCATCCCAGGGATGAAGCTGACTTGATTGTGGTGGACAAGCTTTTTAATGAGCTGCTGGATTTGGTTTGCCAGTATTTTATTGAGGATTTTCACATTGATATTCATCAGGGATATTGGCCTAAAATTTTCTTTTTTTGTTGTTGTGTCTCTGCCAGGTTTTGGTATCAGGATGATGCTGGCCTCATAAAATAAGTTAGAGAGGATTCCCTCTTTTTCTATTATTTGGAATAGTTTCAGAAGTAATGGTACTAGCTTCCCTTTGTAGCTCTGGTAGAATTTGGCTGTGAAACCAACTGGTCCTCGACTTTTTTTAGTTGATAGGGTATTAATTGCTGCCTCAATTTCAGAACTTGTTACTGGTGTATTCAGGGATTTGACTTCTCCCTGGTTTAGTCTTGGGAGGGTGTAGGTATCCAGGAATTTATCCATTTCTTCTGGATTTTCTAATTTATTTGCATATAGGTGTTTATAGTATTCTCTGATGGTAGTTTGTATTTCTGTGGGATTGGTGGTGATATCCCCTTTATCATTTATTATGCCTATTTGATTCTTCTCTCTTTTCTTCTTTATTATTCTGGCTAGTGGTCTACCTATTTTGTTGATCTTTTCAAAATCCAGCTCCTGGATTCACTGATTTTTTTGAAGGGTTTTCTGTGTCTCTATCTCCTTCAGTTCTGCTTTGATCTTAGTTATTTCTTGCCTTCTGCTAGCTTTTGAATTTGATTGCTCTTTCTTCTCTAGTTCTTTTAATTGTGATGTTAGGGTGTCGATTTTAGATCTTTCCTGCTTTCTCTTGTGGGAATTTAGTGCTATAAATTTCCCTGTACACCCGGCTTTAAATGTGTCCCAGAGATTCTGGTACATTGCGTCTTTGTTCTTATTGGTTTCAAAGAACTTCTTTATTTCTGGCTTCATTTCGTTATTTGCCCAGTAATCATTCAGGAACAGGTTGTTCAGTTTTCATGTAGTTATGTGGTTTTGAGTGAGTTTCTTAATCCTGAGTTCTAATTTGATTGCACTATATTCTGTTTGCTATGGTTTCCATTCTTTTGTATTTGCTAAGGAGTGTTTTAGTTCCAATTATGTGGTCAATTTTAGAATAAGTGTGATGTGGTACTGAGAAGAATGTATATTCTGTGGATTTGGGGTGGAGAGTTCTGCAGATGTCTATTTGGTCCACTTGGTCCAGAGCTGAGTTCAAGTCCTGGATATACTTGATTTTCTGTCTCATTGATCTTTCTAATATTGACAGTGAGGTGTTAGAGTCTGCCACTATTATTGTGTGGGAGTCTACGTCTCTTTGTAGGTCTTTAAGAACTTGCTTTATGAATCTAGGTGCTCCTGTATCAGGTGCATATATATTTAGGATAGTTAAGTGCTCATTATTTTTATAGACCAAATCTCATTACAGCCAAAGTCTATAAAAAACGTTATTTCAGGATTCATTTTAGAATCCTCTAGGAAGATACTAAAAATCTTCAGAACAATAAAATTCCATTACAAAGAGAAGGTTGGAGGAGTCCTGTGAAGAATTATGAACAATTTTTATTATAACACTTGACTAGTTAAGGTCACAACCTAGGTGCTTTATTTTGACTTAAAGTAAATCCACTCTTACGTTCAAGATGTTTAACTTGGACTGCATAATCATTATCATCAAATTATATTTTAAAATACTTATTAAATGGAATTCCAATAAAAGATAGTGAAAACAAAATTTTAATCAACACTTCTTTACAAAATCAGCCATCCTTCCTTCCAAAAATAGAATTAAAAATGGAGACAAAAACTCTATCTTTGATGACATTGTCTACTGCAGAGAATTTTTTGGTGAATTTAGTGGGAAGATGACAAGAGCAAGCACATCTCTCTATTTGTCCAGAAACAGACTTATTCAAAAGTCAGTGCCAAATGCTGTATCAAGAGAACATATCTTCTTTTCAAGTGCCTGTGAAGATTTTATAAAAACAAACCAAATATTAAACTATCAAGAAAACCTAAATTCATTTCAAAACTTAGATTAACATGGGTCACTTTCTCTCATCCATATGTTTTATGTAATTGCATTTAATTACATAATTAAATGCAATTACATAAAACCACTAATTACGTTTTAAAAATATTAAAAAATATCCTCCCACCTAGAAATCAGAATAAAAACTCCCTCAGATAATTTTGGGTCCAAGTGAAAAGCAGTCTAAATTGCCCATAATTTTAAAAATGGAGATTATGCAAGCAATATGACATCCCTACTTTTTTCTTCATCTGCCTCCTCCTGTGTTGCTGATTCTGTGCAAATCTGATGCACGTTTTATGAGGTGGCATTTTAAAGAAACATTGATGTTTATCATGCCCAGGGAAAAGGCCAAGGAAATAAAGCTAAAAACAGAAAGTTGTCCAGTTTTCAAGTAGCAAAAAGTCTTAGTGTGAGTGAACAATTATGTCACTGAGGTCAGAATATAATTCCAGATCAATGGTCAGTCATTCAGTGAAATAAATGCATTCACACAGTTAGAAATAAAAGAACAATAACCTTTTCAGCTCAAAAGAAAAGATGCCAGTTTACTCCATAACTATTTTTCCATAGGCAACAATATATTCACGATTGGAAAGTTACCATCTGGTTTCAGCAAATACAGACTATTATTTCCATTCTCTCTTCAAATCAAAACACAGGGGATTCAGCTATACCAGAGTTCAGCTAAAATAAACAAATAAATAACTTCAAGCATCACATTACTTCACAAGAACAAATGAAAACAATTAACTAAATATGCAATCTAAGTTTTAAAAACAAGAATAATTTTTCAACATAATGAGTTTTAAAAATGAAAATGGAATTAGTAAATAATCCAGAAGCTGGTACTTTGAATAAAACAATAAAATAGACTATCCACTATAATCTAATCTAGAAAGAAAAGTTCCAAAACACAAATATTCAAAAAGGAACTTGGATAAAAATAGCCAAGATACAAAAATAATATTGTACGTATTGTTATAGAATGATTTCCTCAGTTCTATGCAAATATATTTGAAAATCCAGAAGAAATGGATGATTTTTCCCTTTTTCCCCTTATTTCTATACCTCATTCCTGTTTCCCTTATACCTTAAGCATCCAATATATTTCATTTAATATATACACTGTTGTTCACGTATGTACTTACAAAATAAGAGTTAATGTTTTATGTGTGTGTATTTCTAACATCTTATAACAGTATTATGTAATACATATTCCTTTTATTTCTTAAATTTTTCTTTAAAACTATCAGGTTTCTAAGATCCATCTATATTTTCCCGTGTACAACTCACCAGTGCTTTTTTAAATTATTATTTTGTTTTTAATACATTTTGGCTAACTCCAGTGCTTTTGATTGCTGCACGTTATCTGCCCCCTTTTATGTATCCTCTCTTCCAGTTATGAACACCTAGGTTATCTCCAGCTCACCACCCACATACCTAAGGTATAATGAATATCCTGTTACATGTCCACTTATTAATCCATATAAAAACTTCACAATCCTACTATGTTATAGGTACGGAATTTAGGAATTAATTTCCTTAAGGAGTACTTTCCTAGAATGATTGCATCACTCTATACTCCTTCCAGCAATGAAAAATGTTTCCGTGTTTTCACAATCCTTTCAAATCTTGGCACTATTCACTTTTCCTATTCTTGTTGGCCTAAATAAATGTAAAATGATATCTCATAATTGTTTTAATTTTCAGTCCTCTATTTTTAACACGTCTTCACATACTTTTTGGCTTTTGGTATATCTTCTTTGATAAACTGCTTGTCGATACATTTTTCACATTTTTCCATCAGGACAGTTGTCCTCCTACTATTGATTTGGAGCTATTTCTTTCAACAGATACTAATCATTTGTTTTTCTTCAGTTCTAGCAACTGCAAAGATATTCTCTCCTTTTGATATCTCTTCAGAAACCTTGTGCATGGTATTTGATTTTTAGCAAAAATTCCAAATTTGGATGTAAAAGCTTCATTAGTATTACTGCGTTTGCCTTGTAGTTTATGTTTTAAGTTTTAATCAATAAGATCTTCACTGTCCCAAATTACAAAGAACTATTTTTAGTTTTGCTTTTTATATTTAGGTCTTTAATACATCTAAAATTACACTTATATGTGTTACAACATCAGGGGTCATTTTTATTTTTCCCCATAAAGTAAGTCAGTTTTCCCATTATCACCTACCCAACATCCTGTACTTCATGGGGCCATGTTTGAAATATAATAAGTTGTCATATACATTCAGTCCTGTCTCTGAACTGTCTTCCATTGCACTGGTAGTTCATATGTTCTTATACTAATACCATACTACCTTTGTAACAATGGCTTTGTTGCATGTGTTGTTGCCTTTTTTTATACTACTGACTAAGCTTTTCATGGACCTGTATTTTTTCCAAGTAATTTAAGTTTATTGAACTTCTCAAGAAATACTAGAATTTTGATGTGCATTGCATTGAGTATATAGATATGTTTAGAAATAATTTATATCAATTTAATACTAAGTCACTTTATCCAGAATCATGGAATCTCTTCATTTATTTAGATCATCTTCTATGCCTTTTTTATTAAAGCTTTCAAGTTTTATCTAAGTAGAGCTTGAGTGTTACTGGTTAAATTAATTCCTCAAATACTTCATAACTTCTAGTGCTTCAAGGAATGAAATCATGAAAATAAGTATTTTATTAGATTTTTTAAGTTGTTTGTTCCTGCTGATTTTTTAAAATTGATCTTGTACCCAACAACTGAATTCTTTTTGTAGCTGTTATAATTTATCTACAAATTATTTGGGTACTTTTGTGTTTATGATCATTTCATCTGCACGTTATGATAATTTTAAAATTTACATCCATCCTTTCCAAACTCTGTATTTTTCCTTATAGCACTGGCTAAGATTATTAATGATATATTAAACAGTAATGCCAATAGTGGATAACCTTTTTCTATTCCTGTGGGGAGACGATTCTCCATGGGTTTCTAATGTTTCTGGATGTTTTGCAAGAAAAAACAACAACTGTCTTTTTTCTGAATTCTCTTTTCAGTACGGTTTGTATACCAAGCAGCCTGGGAAGAAAAAGAAACTGCCTAAAGTAAAGGGCAAATTTGCTTACAGCCTTGGAAGAAAGGGATAGTGTCTCCAGAGTTAAGGGGCAGGTATTCTCATTACAAATTGCAATCAGGTGTCACTTAACCACAGGAATATGTTCTAAGAAATGTGTCCTCAGGCAATTTTGCCACTGGATTATACTAATATCATAGAGTGTGTTTACCCAAACCTAGATAGTATAGCTTATTGCACACCTAGGCTAGATGGTCCAGCCTGTTCCTCCTAAGCTGCCAACCTGTACGACATGTGACTGTATATGTTCATGTACTGAAAACTGTAGGCAATTGTAACACAATATTTGCCTAAATATTTGTGTATCTAAACATTAAAAAGATACAGTAAAAAGGTGATATAAATGATAAAATGGTATACTTCTATAGGGCATTTACTATGAATGAAGCTTGCAGGACTGAAAGTTGCTTTGGGTAAGTTAGTGAAGGAATGATGAGTGAATATGAAGGCCTAGAACTTTACTGTACACCACTGTAGACTTTATATACATGATATACTTAGACTATCCTACATTTATTTTTTAAAATTATTTATTCAATAATAAATTAATCTTAGCTTACTGTAAATTTGTAAACATTAAAATTTTTTCACTTTTTGACTTTTTGTAATAACAGCTTAAAATGCAAACACACTGTACAGTTGAACTAAAATATTTTCTTTAGTTATTCTATAAACTTTTTATATTTTTCATTTTTAAATTTTTTTACTTAAACTTTTTAAAAAACTAAAACACTACACATTAGCCTAGGCCTACAAAGGGTCAGAATCATCAACATCACTGCCTTCCATGTCCACATCTTGTAGCCCTGGAAGTTCTTCAGGGGCAATAACATGCATGGAATTGTAATCTCTTATGATGACAATGCCTTCTTCTGTATTACCTCCTGAAGGACCTGCCTGAGGCTGTTTTACAGTTAACTTCTTTTTTGTAAGTGGATTATGTAAAATCTAAAATAACAATTAAATGCATAGTACAGTACATATATAAACTAGTAACATAGTCATTTATCACTATTATCAAGTATTATATCCTGTATATAACTGTATGCACTATACCTGTATAGGACTGGCAGCACAATAGATTTGTTCGCATTAGCTATTTATTAAAGGGACTTCCAAACAAAGATGGTGAAAACATAATTTTACTCAACTCTTACCTACAAAATCAGCCATGCTTTCTTCCAAAAATAGAATTAATAATAGAGACAAAAACTCTGTCTTTGATGACACTAGCATCACCACAAACATGTGAGTAATGCATTGTGCTATGATGTTATGACAGCTACAGTATCACTAGGTAACAGGAACTGTTTGGCTTGTATGGGACCACCTTTCTATAATACAGTCTGTTGTTGAACAAAACTTCATCATGACCAAAATGTCATTATGTGGCACATGACTGTATTTGCATTCCCTAAACTCAGGATTCCTCTTCTCTAACATCACCTTTACCATGTGTATGGATGTTACCTGGCCCTCTGCACCTGTTCCTTTAGGAATTTGAGGCTGAGAAATTGGCAAAAGAAAATAATAATATTTTGACTACTGCTGTTGCAGTCTTTTATTCCTGAAACAGAAATTCATATCTTTTGCCAAAAAATTGTGGCAAGCTGATTTATTAGTTTTGCAAGTTAGCATGCAAAGGTAAAATGTACCAGCATTTCTTTGCAATATCCCCCAACTGGTAACAACACACACGCTCATCTGTGGTGAAATTAATAAATAAATTGAGGAAGTTTCATAAACTTAAATAGTATACATCAAAGAGAAAGAACAAACCACTGTATTCCAAAACATGAATAAATTTTTACAAACATTATGTTGAACAAATGAAACTAGACATACAAAAGTACATTATTATTCCAAGGAAACCTAATCAATAATTACAGATTAAAAATCAGCATAGTGGTTGAGGGAGGAAAGGTAGTAGCTAGAAGGAGAACAATGCGGCTTCTATATTCTTCTTCAAACACTCTGCTAATGTGTTTCTATTTCAAGGTTAGTTCAGTCTGTGAAAACATTGATTTGCACACTTATTTGCACACTTGTAATTTCCACTTCAATGGAATTTATTGGAAAATATTATTTCTTTGGATTAATCAACAGAAAATAATCTGTAGAACAGAAAAGAAAGTCATAAATAGACCTAATTCATACTGGAATTATTATACCTGTATATTAAAAGTGTCATATCAAATCAATTGGGAAAAGATAGAATACATAAAATTATGCTCGTGTAACTGAATAGCTTCTTGGGAAATAAAAATAAGACAATGTTCTTTTCTAAGCTCTTATACCAAAATGAATTCACCAGGTAAAAATTTAAATGAAAAAGTGATACCAAAGACTACTATCAAAAAAAGAAAATAGCAAGTGTTGGCAAGGATGCATATTGTTGGTGGGACTATAAAATGGTGCAAACAGTATGAATAACAATATGATTCCTTTAAAAATTAAAAATAGAAGTACTATATGACGAGGTAATCCCACTTATGGGTATATATCCAAAGAATTTAAAGCAGAATCTCAAAGAGATATATGCACATGAATTTTTATAGCACTACTATTTACAATAATCAAGAGGTGGAAGCAACCCAAATGTCCATCAACAGATAAACTAATAAACAAAATGAAATGCAGACATATGATGGAATATTATTCATCCTTAAAAAGGAAGAAAACTCTGTCACAAGCTACAACATAGATGAATCTTGAGGATATTATGCTAAGTAAAATAAGTCAGTTGTAAAAAGACAAATGATGTATGATTCCGTTTATATGAGGTATCTAAATTGGTCAAATTCATGAAGACAGAAAGTAAAATAGTCATTACCAAAGGGTGGGGAAAGGGGGAAAAGATAAGTTGTTTAATAGGTAGAGTTTCAGTTTTGCTAGATGAATTTTTAGAGATCTGTTTCAAAACTATATGAATATACTTACACTAAATTGTAAAATTGAAAAGTGTTAAAATGGTAAATTTTATGTTATGTGTTTTTACATCAATTTTTAAAAAAAAATTTAAAGCAATACTATATTGGCATTTTAAAATGGCAATTTATGGTTTTAATGTGAAATATTGAAAGTATAATGTGTCCCAAATGAAAAGATTAATCTTCCTTAAAAGTAAAATACTTCTTTTAATAATAAATCAGGAAGTGTGGGCTTTTCAGCTTTGTTCTTTTTCAAGATTGCTTTGACTATTCATGATCCCTTAAGATTCCATATGGATTTTAGGATGGCTTTTTAAATTTATACACACACACACACACACACACACACACACAAATGGCATTTTGATAGTGATTGCATTGAATTGGCAGATTATGCTGAGTAATACTGACATCATAACAATATCAAGTCTTTCAATCCATGAACCTGGGATGTGTTTCCATTTATTTGTATCTTTAATTTCTTTCAGCAATATTTTGTAATTTTCTTGTACAATTTTTTCACTTCCTTGATTAGTTCCTAAATATTTTACTCTTTTTGATGTTATTGTGAATAAAATTTTTCAAAAAATTTTTCAGATTGTATTTTGTTGATGTATAGAAATGCAACTGATTTTTGTGTGTTGACTTTGTATCCTGCTACATTGCTGAATGTATTACCTTTGTTTTTATAAAGTCTTTTGGGTTTTCTACATATAAGATAATATTATCTGTGAACAGAGATAATTTTATTTTTTCTTTTTCAATTTGGATAATTTTTATTTCTTTTTCTTGCCTAATTTCCCTGACTAGCATTTCCAGCACAATGTTGAATAGAAAGTGAAATCAGGCATCCTCTTTTTGTTCCTGATCTTACAGGAAAGTGTTTAAGTTTTTCATCACAGAGTATGATGTTTTCTGCTAAATTTTCATAAATTACCTTTATTATGTTGAGATAGTTTTCTTCCATTCCTAGTTTGTTGAATATTTTTAATTATGGGAGAGTGTTTTATCTCTCCTTCAATCTTTATGATTTCCTTTCTTTTGTTAGCTTCAGATTTATTTTTATCTAGTTCCTTAAGTTATAAAATTAGGGTTTTTTTATTTGAGATCTCTCCTTTTTAATGAAAGCATTTATGGTTTTAAATTTTTTCCTTAGAACTGCTTTTGCTATATCCCACAAATTTGATATGTTATTATTTCATTTGTGTTTATCTCCAAATATTTTCTAATTTCCCTTGTGGTTTTTCATCTTTGATGTATTGGTTGTTTAAGAATATGCTGTTTAATTTCTACAACTTTGTGAATTTTCTTGTGGTTTTACTTCTGTTAATTTCTAACTTTACCTCATTGTGATCATAGAAGGTACTTTTTCTGATATCTGTGTTTTAAATTTATTTATCTTCTGTCTGGTTGCTGTATCCATTTTGAAAGCATAGTAATGAAGTCTTAACTATTATTGTAGAGATGTCTATTTATTCCTACAGTTCTTTAAGTTTGGGCTTTGTAAACTTTGATGGTCTGATATTAGGTGCATAAATGTTTTTTATTGTTATGTATTCTTGTTGTATTGACACTTTTATTAACATACAAAGTCCTTTTTTGTCTCTTGTAAGCATCTTTTTTTTTTAGTTAAAGTCTCTGTAGTCTGGGATTACAACAGTCTGCTCTCTTTTTTCTTACTATTTGCATGAAATATCTTTTTTCATCCTTTCACTTTTACCTATTGTGTCTTTGGTTCTAAAGTGAGTCTATTGTAGACAGCATATAATTGAATATGGTTTTTAAAATCCATTCTGCAGTTTCCATCTTTTGATTGGTGAATTTAACAGATTTACATTTAAAGTAATTACCTATTGGGGGGACTTCTGTCATTTTGCTAGGTGTTTTCTATATGCCTCATCGCTTTTCTATTCCTTATTTCTTGCATTACTCTCTTGTGTTTAATTTTTTATGTGTGAAATATTTAAGTTTCTTTCTTATTTTCTTTTGTATATATTCTATAGCTATTTTCTTTCTGCTTACCATGGGGATTACATTTAACATCCGAAAGTTACAACACTCTACCTTTCTAACTTGAATTTTATTAAATTTGAGCTTAACTTCAGTAACATACAAAACCCCTGCTCATTAAACAATGATTTCTTTACCCCTTTTGACTGTTGATGTCACAAAATTACATCTTTATACATTGCATACCAAAAAGTATAGAAACTCATCATCCTTTTAAATGCATTAGTTGCTTAATTTAAAAATGTAGAGTTATCAGTCAGTTACATAACACTTCATTTTAGACTAATAATTGTTTTTTAAAATATATTAGTCTCTTAAATCATGCACAAAACAAAAAGTGGAGCTACAAATTGCTATTGCAATAATAGTAGCTTTTTAAGTTGCCAATATATTCATCTTTATTGAGAACTTTATTTATTCAGATGACTGTGCATTACTTCTAGTGTCCCTTCATTTCATCCTTAAAGACTCTCTGGAGCATGTCTAATTGAGCAGGTCAAGTGGTAGTGTACTCTTTCAAGCTTTTGTTTATCTAAGAGTGTCTTTAACTTCCCCTCATGTTTGAAGGACAATTTTGCTGGGTATAAGATTCTTAGTTGACAGAATTTTGTTTCTTTTCCCTTTAGCACTTCTAATCTATCAGTCCACTGCCTTCAGGTCTCCAAGGTTCTAGATGAGAAATCTACTGATTATCTGATTGATCAGTTTATATATGTGAAGAGTCATTTCTCTCTAATTACTTTCAAGAGTCTTTGTCTTTAGCACTTGAAAATTTGATTATAATGTATCTCAGTGTGGGTATCTTTAAGTTCATCTTACTTAGAGTTTGTTGAGTTTCCTTAATATTCCTATTTGTGTCTTCCATCAAATTTGGGAAGTTTTCAGCCATTATTATTTCAAATATTCTCTCTTCCCTCTTCTCTCTCTTTTCCTTCTGGAACCCTCAGTGTGTGTATGCTGGTTTGCTTGATGGTGTCCCATAGGTACCTTAGGCTCTGTTCATTTTTCTGAAACCATTTTTCTTCTCTTCCCCAATAATTTCAATTATCCTGTTTTCAAGTGTGCTGACTTTTTATTGTCTTTAAATCCTTCTAGAAAATTTCCCATTTCAGTTATAGTGTTTTTTTAGCTCCAGATTGTTTTGTTTATTTTTAGCTTTTCTATCTCCTTATTGATGTTTGCATTTTGTTCATATGTTATTGCCTAAATTTTTCCACGACTTTCTTTAGTTCTTTGAATATCTTTAAGACCATTATTTCCAAGTCTTTGTCTAATAGGTCTACCATCAAGTATTTTTCAAGAATAGTTTCTGCTGATTTATTTTTTTCCTTTGAATGGATGATAGTTTCCTGTTTTTGTTTGCTTGTTTTGTATGCTTCATGATTTTTTTTCTTACTGAAAACTGGACATTTGCATGTAATAAAGTTCCAACTTTGGAAATCAGATTTTTCCCTTCCCCAGGATTTTGTGCTTTTTTGTTATTGCTTTTGTTGATTGTTTTTGTTTTACAGATTTTTGTAGGCTGTTTTTGTGCCACATATCGGCCTAATGTGTAAACCTAAGGTCTTCTGAGATTTTTCTGAGCCTGCACCTTTCTTTGAGCATGCATGGTTACTTTCTAAGTTTCCCTATATATGCAGTTGCTTTTGAATGTCCTAGTGTTTAATATCTGGCTTCCATAAAGGGGGAAAAAATAAAAATAAAGGGCGAAGGGAAAAAAGGTGCACTGGCCTTTTAAACTTCCTGGAAGTCATTTCAGTCAGAAAGAAAGGAGCTCACAATAAAGGGAGATGTAGCAATAATGGCCACCCATCTTTTTGTCTGTACCTCCGTGATCAAAAGCAGCAATCAGCAATCACAGCACAGATCCCCAGTATCTGGAGAACAGGGTCTTTTTTTGTTAACCCTGGCTCCTCTACAAGGGTTGTGTGTACAAGCTGCTCCAGGAACACAGTTTCTTGCCACAGAGCTGAGCATATGAGTAGCGTCTACTGTGCTAAGAGCTGAAATTGACTGATATGAACCATACTTTATCATCTAAGACTTCCTCTGGAAGTTGCAAGCCTTTAATAAACTTCAGAGTTCCAAAATAAATACATTTGACAGATTCTTCCAGTCAGTTGCTGCACATGTGGGCAGACAGATTCCTGGTGTTTCTGAGTCTGCCATCATCTCAGAATCCTCTAAATTAATATTCTTTTAACTTAGCATATTGACAAAAAATATCCTTTTAAAAACTTCCACAATGCTTAGTACTGGTGAGGATGTGGAAAAAATAGGCATTCTTAATATGTTTGAGTTGGTGCTACCATTATTGGTACAACTTTGTGATAGGCATACAATGAAATCTGTCAAAATTTAAAGCAACTTTGGCTCAGCTCCAAATACTAATACCTCAAGTCCAAATACCTAAGTTCAAGTCTACTATGTATTCTCTTTCTTCCTTCCCTTTTCTCTCTTCTCTTCTCTCTCTCCCTTTGTCTCTCTTTTTCCCTATCACCTCCTCTTCCCTTTCTTTCTTCTCTTTTCATTGCAAAAGTTATTAATCTGAGCATCAAATGGAGAATTTAATTGTACATACAGTGACTTTTGTTATTCTTATCTGCATCAGAAATGGAAGGAAAGGAAAGAGATGGACATACTACAACCACTTTCCTTCTTGTTGCCATCTACCAGAGAACCTAGAGCTTATTACAGTACTGTTTCACTTCAAAAAGAACTGCTCATTATGAAAATAATACTAGAAACTCATCATCATTTATTCAATGCTCTTATGAAACTTTTCATCTGAGCTTTAAAAGTTCTTCAAGATAGATATTATTCTGTTTATAAAGATAGTAGAATTCAGCAATAGATTAAGTAACTTGTTGAAGGATTCAAAGAAATCCACGATGAGACATTTGGGTTATCAGATTCCAACTTCTCCACTACAGTAACTAGAGAATTTATATCACTTTTCACCTTTTCAGAACTCCTATTTTTAAGCGCTTATCATGTTTTTCTTTCATTTAAAATTTTAGAAATCTTTCATGAATAACTGTTTCACTTCAAATGCACCTAAAGTTTGGGTGTAATGGCTCATTCCTGTAATCCCAGAACTTTGGAGGCCAAGGCAAGCAAGTCACTTAAGCCCAGGAGTTCAAGATCAGCCTGGGCAACATAGTGAGACCTTGTCTCTACACAAAAATCAAAAACTGAGGTGGGAGGATGGTTTGAGCTTGGGAGGTCGAGGCTGCAATGAGTCATGATTGCACTACTGTACCCCTGAATACACCCAATACCAGAGATATTTCTCACTACATATCTTAGAGACACTTCCACCCCTGTGAGTAGACAAGGCATGAGGAAAATGAGGGAGAGCAACTTAATTTATACCTGTAACTGAACTGCAGTATCACCTTGAACAAATGATTTTGCTTGCATGCGTTAACATCTTAGGTGTAGAGTTTGGATAAAACTTAACTTTTTCTTAGGAAACTAGAAACTATTGAGATAATTTTTGTAAAATCTTGGAGCTCAGTGATACTAAATAAAAAGAAATAACAGGACACCACCTGCTGATTTAGGAACTGTAAAATGTGTATTGCCTCAAGAAGTTATCTTCCCTAGCGATCACTCTTATTTATTGAGGCTCACAGTATGTTTACAAAGGCAAGAAATCTAGAGAATAGGGCAGAAAAATAAAGTACCTACCATACTGTCCCTATAAGCCAGGGTTCTGTCTCTGAATAATCAGATTCAATCGTAACCCCTTCACTTACCAACAGTGTGGCTATCAGTTGGTTATTTAATCTCTGCCTCAGTTCCTCTGTCTGGAAAATGGGGCTAAACCTAATACTCAAATCATAAGATTGTGAAAGTAAATTACTTAATACATGTAAATAACTTAGAAGAAAGTCTAGCACATTATAAGAACTAAAATATCAGCTGTTGATATTGTTGCCATTAATGTCATTATTAACAATTATACATAATTTATGTATAAACATCATATATTTTATTATGTAATACAGCATATTGTTATATATTCTAGAATAGACAGGGTGTTTGGATATGTCTGAATCTCACAAATTATCCAAACATTCTACCAGTCAGAGATAATTTTACATTGAAATGTTCCTCCTTCATATAAACCAAGAATCAACAAAATGTTTTTTTAAAAGGGCCAGATAGTAAATATTTTTGTCTTTTTGTTCACATAGCTCCTTTCAGAGCCATTCAGAGTTCAACCCTGTTGCTGTAGCTTGAATGCAGCCGTTCAAGAAAAAGAAAATGAATAGATGTGGCTGTGTTCTGATAATACTTTATTTACAAAAACAAGTCATAATTTGCCAACCCCTAAAATAAACCAAGAAATATTTCAAAGTCCTTGTTTAACCTAGTGAGGAAAGCTTAGTCCTTAATAGCACAATTACTTTTTTGCTGCAAGACATAAGATAAAACATATTTCCCATTACATGCTCCAGATTATCACCCCAAGACAAGATAATGATATCTAAAGAGTACATAGAGTGCTCAGGTTAAAAAGCAAAGCTATAGCACTTAGCACAGAGAGAAGTTACTTCCAGGGCAATGTATGTCATTCATTTTATAAAGGATTGGAAAGAGCAACTATCTTTGAGAACATGATTGATTAACTTTTGGTACTTAAAGCAAACTTTGAGCAATTGTAGATGTAGAGACTGAAATATTTCTGAAAATGCTAAGAAAGGCATCCTTTAAAAAGAAGCAATATCTCAACATATCCTGGTATGGGGCAGAACTAATGAGGGTGTAGGGGGTGGTACATAATCATCAAGGATCAGCATAATATAGACTATGCAAGATGAAGAGAAAGGGACTATATCAGAACTGAAAACTATTCTCATAACTACGTAACAGTTTTTACCAGCTCTCTAATGAAAAAAAGAAACTAAAAATCAATAGTGGAACTCCCTTGCATATCATTTATAGTGATAGCAATTAGTTCAGGGTAATATTCCGCTCTTGAAATACTGAGATACTGAAAGAATTTCTTTGAAATCTTGTAACTCAAGTGGACCTCACAATAAGATACAAGGGTTTCCCCCACATTACCACATTACTAATTTAAGGTTTAGTCAACTTTTATTTTTTTGCATCAGAACATTCTCATCCCAAGCAATAATCATTTATTGTATTGATTCCCATGGAATGAGAGGTTATTTTCAAAAAGAAGAATTTAAGGAAGGTGATAGATGAAAAATGATTACATTGCAAGATTCACAAGGACAGGAACTACAATGTTCTGTTTACCACTAATGTATATTATCTGATCACTAGACACTCAAATAGATGTTGAATAAATGAATGAATGAGTGAATGTTTATAGTATATTATTATGTTTAGGATGGCTGTATATTAATTACATTTTTATTCTATGGGATGGTTTTAGTCATTCCCAATCTATTTAACATCTTCACACAGCTTTACATAAAATCTATCCTCCAGATATGTTTATTATATGGCTAGGTGGAAGATACATAACTACTGTGGTCAAGATTCATATCCAGAATGAGTATTATTAAAATTAAATAAACAACACCCACTAATGAGTAACTTTTAATCTCAAGCTGTTCTACTTTTACACATATGCACACATATCTTTAACATTTTTGTGTCTCATCCATGGAATCGGTAAAAAAAAAGAAAATTATGTAATTTCCCATTTGAGAGACCTTTAAAACAATCCCACAAATGTCAACTACTATCTTTGAACTGACAGCATATTAATCATATTTCTAAAGATTATGTTCACCAAAAAAGTCTCTTTGGCTTAGAGCCATGTGAAATTATCGTGTCCTTACTCATAGTAATTACATAGTGTTAAGCTGTTGTAGGTGTTTAATGATACATTGTTTATGATTTACAATTTATATTTATTATTATATGTTATAAATTTTCTTTATTATTACTATTATTATTATACTTTAAGTTCTGGGGTACATGTGCAGAACTTGCACGATTTTTACATAGATATACACATGCCATGGTGGTTTGCTGCCTACATCCCCCTGTCAACTACATTAGGTATTTCTCCTAATGTTATTCCTCCCCAATCTCTCCACCACCTGCTGTCCCTCCCCTAGACCCCCTACCCACAACAGACCCCAGTGTCTGATGTTCCCCTCCCTGTGTCCATGCGTTCTCATTGTTCAACATCCATTTATGAGTGAGAACATGTGGTGTTTAGTTTTCTGTTCTTGTGTCAGTTTGCTGAGAATGGTGGTTTCCAGATTCATCCATGTCCCTGCAAAGGATATGAACTCATCATGTTTTATGCTGCATAGTATTCCATGGTATACACATGCCACACTTTCTTTATCCAGTCTAGAAGAAAACAGGCAATACCATTCAGGACATAGGCATAGGCAAGGGCTTCAAGACTAAAACACCAAAAACAATGGCAACAAAAGCCAAAATAAACAAATGGGATCTGATTAAACTTAAAAGCTTCTAAACAGCAAGAGAAACAATCATTACAGTGAATTGGCGACCAACAGAATGGGAAAAAATTTTTACAAGCTACCCATCTGACAAAGGGCTAATATCCAGAATCTACAAAGAACTAAAATAAATTTACGAGAAAAAAAAAAAACAACCCATCAAAAAGTGGGCAAAGACATTTACGCGGTCAACAAATGTGAAAAAATGCTCATCATCACTGGTCATTAGAGAAATGCAAATCAAAACCACACTGAAATATCATCTCATGCCAGTTAGAAAGGTGATCACTAAAACATCTGGAGACAACAGATACTGGAGAGGATGTGAAGTAGGAATGCTTTTACACTGTTGGGAGTGTAAATTAGTGAAACCATTGTGGAAGACAGTGTGACGATTCCTCAAGGATCTAGAAATAGAAATACCATTGGACCCAGCAATCCCATTACTGGGTATATACCCAAAGGATTATAAACCATTCTATTTTAAAGACACATGCACATGTATGTTTATTGTGGTACTGTTTACAATAGCAAAGACCTGGAACCCAAGCAAACAAGCACATGTCAAACTTTCGTTCACAAAAACATTTACTTTTATCCCACTGGCCAAGGCAAGTCACATGGCCAAACCTC
>CAUYQU010073956.1:0-15994 GCA_963574635.1 Cheracebus regulus
ACACACACACACACACACACACACACACGGATAGATATTAACCTCTAGAATGGATTTACCATATTTTAAAGAGTAATAAGGAACTTCCAATAAATTGTATTTGCATTTATTTAAGTAAATTATTGTCTTTATACATAACAACTAGAGCATGGAGGATGCAAATCTCAAATTCGAGTCTTTTGGTTTAATAACTCATTGCTATTACGTGAAAAGTTACTATGCAGCAGTAGTTCAGTAGTTCTTAATATTTAGGGGCTGTGTGCACTTTGATGATCTGATCAAAGCTATGGAACATTTTCCCAGAAAAATGCATATATGCACACATCTAAAAATGTGAAGACAATTTCAGGGTTGTGGAGGTTCATTTCCTCTAATACATCTGAAGCCTATTCACGAATCTCAGGTTAGGCATTACTGCTGTATAAAGAATATGCTTGTTAGTCAATTCTATTTCTCCTTTGTTGGCTATCATAACTCAGCCTTCTAACAGAGTTCTGGCTTGCTCCCTCAACCAATTAACTACATCAAATCTGCTCTCTTGCCTTCTTTCTTTGTCTCTAACAATGATCTGAGCGTTGAGCTGAGTGTATCCTCCTTTAGCTTTAAATCAGCAGTTCCTCACAGGCCTCACAGACAGTCATTTCATCTTGTAAAGTTTTATTCACTGCTCCTTGTATCTCTTACAACATTACTAGTTCAAAACTGTCTCAATCCTGAGAAACTCAGGGATACTGTCCATAATCTATTACTGAAATGGTACCTGATCTGGGAAGATTTCATTAATTCTCCATAGCATGGAACATTTATCTCTCTTCTGTGCTCATATAGCTTTCTAAGTATGTCTCTATCAAATGAGTTCACACTGTATTATAATGATCCAGTTATATGTTTTGCTCCTCAAGAAGTTGTGAACTCCTTGGTGACACATCAATCCATCACTAGGGAATGGCTAGTGCAAGGCATGTGAAACAAAGTAAGAGTGAAATAAACATTTCTTGCATTAATAAATAAATTATTCCAAACATACAATTTGATGAAATATTTAAAATCGTAAAACAAAACAACCTGTAAATACTTGCCACATACAACTGCATCATCCTCAGAGGTCAATTAAATAGGAATTGTTTTAAATGCTTCCTTCTATTGCTCTTCCAGATACTAGAAGGAGAGAGATATACTTTGGTTAAATGTTATTAAAGGTTCTCCAGTTTTATTAACTATCTTCCTGAAGACTTATTGTAAAGCCTCATCTGATTAAAATGTTTAGTCTCAACGACTAGCCAAGAGGAGTGATTGTTTCTTTACCTGAATTGCTTAGCGGGTTTCTTTTGGGTTAAACAACAAAGGTAGAACTGTTGTCTCTAGAAGGCATTTTCTGAAAAGAACAGGTGTTACTTTGATAAAAAGCCATAAACCCTGAGCTGAGCTAGTCTTCCCACCACTGCTGGAGCCCATCTATATAGTCCCTGAATAGGGAGTTGGATGCTGAACAAATGGATAATTAGGCAAGAAATTCTTTTGAGAGAGATTTTGGAAAAAGCAGGAGCACAATGTACTACATGGGAGTCCAGAACCAAAGATGCAGGTGAGGAAATGTGGTTAGGGAGGAGATTGCTGTTAAATGAAAACAGTACAGAAACTTTTATTATGAAAACCTTGCCAAAATGAACACCCTTGACCATTTGTTCTTTGTACTTCCTCAAAGTCTGTTTAATGATAAAAAAAAAAAAGGGATTATTATGGTCTTTCAAGGAGAGGGCTGTCCTTTGTAGATTAATGTGAATTTTACTTAAATCAGAAACTATTTTGTCTAGAGTGTAACAGCAATCAAACCACAGTGTTTGACTTCCATAAAGTAACTGAAATTGGACTTGCCTTCCTACCAAAAACACTAGAAAATGGTACAGAAATGAATTAAACAACTGTCTTCAGACTTCGGACAACAGGTAGTACAAGGCTGTGATCCTCAAAAGAAGATAAATCAGTAATGTGAACCCTAAAATGATCTCAGCTTTCTGTACTTTATGGACAGCACATAGCAGGGGAACCCAAACAGAACTCAGTGGTCTTGTTGTGTTGAAGACATAGAAACTGCAAACTGGAGAGGCTAAGGTAGCTGTAGTTTGTAGAGCAGGGAACTGGAGGGTAGGGAGCCATGCAGAGAAAGGGCACCAGAAATTTGCATATAGATCACTTGAGTCTGTTGCTGGAATCTAAGCAATGCATGCTGAGGATGAAAACTCAATGCTAAGCAAGGATCCACTAGGGTGCTGCAAAATAAGCCATTTACAGAGATCATACACGACTGAAAGTTACTTGAGTTCCAACCAAAAGTGATGAGACCTTATTAAACATTAAATATAGACCCTGGAAGACTCGTACCTTAGTAGTAGGCTAGACTAACCATCAGGTAAAAGCTATTCTAGACATTTTTAAAAGTTTAAAAACAGGCCTCAAAAAGACTAGGTTAATTCACAAGTAATTTAATTGCCTTCCAAAAGCAACTTAAACATACTCTAATGGAAGACAATCACATTTAGACACTCAGCAGTGTAACAATCACAATTCTCAGCATCCAACAAAAAGTTCTACACGTGGGAAGAAGTGTGCGGCCCATAACCAGGAAAAAAATAAATCAGTAGAAACAAATTTAGAAATTACAGAAATGGAATCATATACACTGTATTTAAATATTTTTTAAATTGCTGTAACAAATACATTCAAGAATTTTTAAAAAAATAAAGTTAGTGAGGAAAGAAATAAATAGTAAAAAATTGAAGCACATGGAACTTCTAGAATGAAAAATCAATATAGAAAGTGAAAATATTGCAGAAGGGAACTAACAGATTAAAAGAATAAAAGGTCAGTGAAATGGAAAATGTAGCAATAGAAACTATACACATGGAAGCAGAGAAAGAAAAAAAAAGTAATAAATGAACAAAGGTTCAGCAGTCTTTGGAACAATTTCAAGTGATGTACATTTATGTAATTAAAATCCATGAAGAAAAATGGGGGATTTTAGAAGTATTAGATCAAACAAAGAAAAAAGAACTTCTGAATTTGATAAAAATCATAAAATTAATATACAATCATACAAACATCGGACAAAAATCCACCAAGGCATATATTAATCAAATTTCTGAAAACCATGATAAATGATAAAGATCCTAGAAATGGCCAGAGAAAAGAGAACTCTATACTATGTAAAGCAGAACAAAGATAAGAATGATATCAGACTTTTTTGGCCTGAAATGGTACAAGCCAATACATAAGACAACAGAGTTAATTTACTGAAAGAAGAATAAAAAAGATATGTTAACACAAAATTTTATGTTAAGCAAATTTTTTCCTCAAAAATAGGGAAAATATCTATTCCAACAAATGTAAACAGCCCAGAGTAAGATCACAGATTTAAACCCAACTATATTAATAATTCATAAAACTGAAATGCCTAAAGTTCCTAAATAAAAGTCAAAGATTGTTAGATTGGATTTTTAAAAAAAGTAATATCAACTTTTGTGCAAGAAAATTAGGTTAAAAGTAAAGAATGAAAAAAAAAACCCCTGAAAATGTCTAATTAAAAGAGTGATTGTTTTAATATTAAAGTAGACTCAGAACAAAAAATATTATTGGAATAAATAAATACATTATGATTCAAGCTTCTATTTTAAGACAATGCATATTGTACACTATAAAGCAAATAAAACTCAAAGTAAACAGGTGGAAGAGAATAATACAGATAAGAACAGTAAGTAATTAAATAGAAAGTAGAAAAACAGATAAAATTAATAAAACCACAAGATGATTATTTGAAAAGATTAATACAATGGATAATCCTCGGGCCAGAGTAATTAAGAAAGAAAGGATACAAATGATATGATCAATATCAGGAATAAAAGAGAATTCATCCTAGAGACCCTGAAGCATAGAAAGGAAAACAGAAATATTATGAACAATTTTATGTCAAAAATTGATAATTTCGATGAAACAAACATTTCTTGAACAGTATAAATTACCAAAATCCACACAGGTAAAAATAGAATATTTGAATAGTCCTATATTTATTAAAGAAATTATAATAAAAATCAAAAGATTTCCCACAAAACTACAAATTTTCTAGGTTGCTTCACTGGGGAATTTCATCAAATATTTGAGGAATAATATGAGTCCTATACAAACTTATTTGAAAAACAGTTCTTAATTTGCTTTATGAGGCCAACTGTCTTAGTCTGTTTTATGCTTCTATAGCAGAATACTTGAGTGTGTAATTTATTAAGAACAGAAATTTGTTTCTTACAATTCTGGAGTCTGGGAAATCCAAGAACAAGGTGCTGGAAGGTCTATCGTCTGGTGAGGGTCTGGTTTCTGCTTTAAAGATGAAGACTTGAACATTTCATCTCCGAATAAAAAGAATGTTATGTTCTCACATGGCAGAAGGTGGCAAGACAAAAAGGGATGAATTTGGATGAACAAGGCTGGGTTTGTCAAGCCCTTTTATAAGAGCACCTAATCAATCACCTCCCACAGGCCATGCCTTCTATGAATGTTGCATTGGGTATTACATTTCAACATAAATTTGGAAAGGAACAAAAAGTTAAACCATAGTATGAGACTTATCTGATAACAAAAGCAGAGCTGTGTGTGTGTGTGTGTGTGTGTTGTTGAGTTTCCTTTGCACCCAGTCTTTTCCACAAATGACTTTCCATACATTACAGAAAGACTATAGACCCATGTCCCTCATGAACATTGACACAAAATTACTCTATGAATTACAAGCAAATGAAATGCAGAAGTACATTAAAGAAATGATATAGAATGGAGAAGATTCATCCCAGGAACTCAAAGTTAATTTGCATTAAAATCTAATTAATATCATTACCATTCACCATATCAATATAATAAAGAAGAAAATCTTTATGAACATCATTAGATGCAGAAAAGGCATTGGACAAAATACAACACACATTCATAGTAAAATAGCTCAGCACACTAGGAACTGAAGGGAACTTTTCAACCTGATATGGGACATCTACAAAACAACAACAACAACAACAACAAACCCAAACACACAGCTAACATCTTACTTAATGATAAAAGACTCAATTTTAGGACTGGGAGTATAACAAGTATGTCTGTTTTTACCACTTCTATTTAATATTACAAGAGTCATAGACCATGGTTCTAATTCATGCAAAAACCAAGGCAAAGAAAAAGAGATATACAAATTAGAAAGGAAGAAATGAAGCTGTCTGTATTCACATATGATACGATCATGTATCTACAAAACTCTAAGGAATTCAAAAGAAAGCTACTAGAATTAACAAGTGGATTTATTAAGATTACAGGATACAAAGCAGTAGGCAAAAAAAATTGTATTTGTATGTATTAGCAATGAATCACTGAAAAATGCAATAAAAGTGACTCCATTCAGTCTAGCATAAAAGGTAAAATAGAGATAAATTTAACAAAAGGTATTTAGAATGTACAGTATAAAACCTCAAAACTATAAAACCTTGCTTAGAGTAATGAAAAAATGTCAAATAAATGGTAAATATGTTCACTGATTGGATGAGTCCATGTTGTTAAGAATGTCAATTCCCCCTGACATGATGTAGAGTTTTACCTCAGTCACAGCGTGTTTTTTTTTTTTTAGAAATGTCAGTTGTTTCAACAATTTATATGGAAATGCAAAGAACCTAGAATGACCAAAACAATTTTAAAAAACAAGAACAATATTGGAGGATTTAAACTACCTTCTTTTAAAATTTATAAAAGCTAAAACGATAAACACAATGTAGTATTGATGAAAGGATAGACATATAAATCAATGAACTGAAGATTGTGTGTGTGTGTGTGTGTGTGTGTGTGTGTGTGTATGTGTGTGTGTAGAACTGCCTTTCACTCACTTTTTTCCACAAATGATGCTAGAACCACTGGCTTATCCATTTAAAAAAAAAACCACCATACACAACTTACTTCGTAATTTGAAATGGCTTATAGGCCTAAACATAATGCTAAACCTATGAAAGTTTTTGAAGAAAAATATGAAAAAATATTTGTGACTTCGTGTTGGCACGGATGTCTTAGGCACACAGAAAGCATGAAACATGAAGAAAAATGGAAAAATAGAACTTTATCATAATTAAAATATTTTGCTTATAAGACCATTAAGAAAATGAAAAGGCAAATATGAAGGGAGAAAATATTTTCAAAGTTTATCTGACAAGGGATTTGTATATAAACATATAAAGAATTCTTAGACTTCAATAATAAGAAGATAAAAAACCCAAGTAGAAAGTGGGCAAAAGATTTGAACAGATTCACCGTGAAAGAAGATATACAAATGGCCAATGAGCACATGAAAATATGCTCAACATCACTAATCATCGGAGAGTGCAAATTAAAACACAATGATACAATCACACATTCACTAGAGTTACTGCACTTAAAGAGATTGACAATATCAAGTGTTTACAAAATGTGGAGCTACTGTAACTAATAAATTAGTTATGGGAATATAAAATGATAGAACTCTCTGGAAAACAGTCTGGCATGTTCTTATAAAATTAAATACAATTACCATAGGACCAGCCACCCTGTTTAAGAAGCTACCCGAGAGAAAGAAAGCATATGACCACATAAAAAATTTTACGTGGATGTTCATAGCAGCTTTATTCCTAACAGCCAAAAACAAAACAAAACAAAACAAAACAACAACAACAACAACAACAAACCCAGCAAACAACTCAAATGTCTATGGATACGTGGATAAACAGATTATAGTATATTCACACACTGGATTACTACTTAGCAATGAAAAAGAGCAAAGTACTGAAACGTAACAGCATAAATGACTCTAAAAAATATGCTGAATAAAAGAAAATACACAAAAGCAAACATATGAAATGTTGGCAAAGGCAAAACTCAACTGAAGTGATAGGTGAGTGGTTGCTTGGAGTCTAGTGTGGGTATAATTTGCTACCAAGGGGACAAGGGAACTTTTTAGGATGATGAAAATGTATTGATGACTGTGGTTACACAGGTTATACATTTGTTAAATCTCATTCAACTATACATGTAAGAAATAGGTGTACTTTATTGTATATAATTTATACCTTAAGTTGATTTTTTAAGAAGTAATTTTTCAGGCTGGGTGTGGTGGTTTATGCCTGTAATCTCAGCACTTTGGGAGGCCGAGGCAGGCAGATCGCCTGAGGTCAGGAGTTCAAGACCACCCTGACCAATATAGAGAAACCCTGTCTCTACTAAAAATACAAAATTAGCTGGGTGTGGTGGCTCATGCCTGTAATCTCAGCTACTCTGGAGGCTGTGGAAGGAGAATCACTTGAACCTGGGAGGCAGAGGTTGTGGTGAGCTGAGATCGCACCATTGCACTCCAACCTGGGCAATGAGCAAAACTCCATCTCAAAGTAAAATGAAATATTATTTAAAAATATTTTTTTTTCTCTGGAAAAAGAAAAGACCACAACAATGCATGATTCCCTGACAGGTCAAGGAGCAACTATTTACATGACTAGTTAAATAGTTGCTGCTAGCTGACCAGTGCTAGCAGCTACTGTTTTACTAGTCATATAAATTTATGTTACACTGATTCACTATTTAAGTTAGGAGGAGAATATAGCTCCTTTGGTACAGTGATGGGGGCTTTGTATGGATAGAATTTATTATGACCTCCAAGCAGTGGGCGATGTGATGAGCTATCCCCAGGATGAAGGAAAGGGAAGGCAAAAGTGCAAAAGTCTGCCATGTGGAAACTAATGTTCTTGGCCAGACAACACTTCCATAGATCGCAGAGAAATCTGGGTAGAGGGAAAGGCCAGACAAATATATGCTATTCCTTGTCAGGGTTTTAGCCCCTCATGCTGTATTTACATTGTGAGAAGTGAGTTTTAAAAGATACAAAAAGGGAACGAAGTATTAAGAAAGAACAATTTACATGGGAGCAAGAGTTCATGAATTCCTTAGTGTTCTACTCTCAACCTTTCAACCTTAAATAGCTTAGGCTTAGATTGTGTTCATTGTGTACTACATATTTCTTTCGGATTATATATGTATACACACACACATGTATATAAATATGTATGTGCCATATATTAAGACACATGCTGTATGCAGATATTTGTGTGTGTGCACACATGTATATATTTTACATAGTTATGTATTATTTAATGATAGAAATATCTTCTGAGAAATGGATTATTAGGCCCATCTGTCATTGTATGAATATCAGAGTGTACTTACATAAACCTAGATAGTACATTATATGATGGTTTAGCCTATTGTTGCTATGAGGCTACAAACCTGTACAGTATGCTGCTAAGCTGAATACTGTAGGCAATTGTAACATAATGGCAAGTATTTGTGTATCTAGACATATCTAAACATAGAAAAAATACAGTAAAAATACAACACAAGAGAGATTAAAAAAATAGTACACCTGTATAGGGCAGTTTCATTATAATCTTATGATCATAATTGTATATGCAGTCTATTGTTGGCAGAAACATTTTATGTAGTGTGTAGCTGTATATAATTTATTTATATCTCATGACAACCTTGATTGTCACTCCTATCTGCCAGTTCGGTCATTGAGGCACAGAAAGACTAACTAGCTTGCCCAAAGTCACACATCTACTAAGAGACAGATCTAAGATTTAAACCTGTAGAGTATGGGGCTTTCCACAGTTCTGCCAGTTATTCTCTAAAGGTATCGGCACTTCAGAACTACTCCTCTCACAGGTAGAATCAACTGAAGAGTGCCTTCAAAATGTAAAAAAGAACCCCATCCTTTATGTATGTGCATGTGTGTGTGTGTATTTGCTGATGGTAACTGCCTACTATCACTTATTTGATTTTTCATTTAACAAATATTTGTTAAATGTGTGACTTCCATGTATCTGATACTATGCCAATCATTAAGGATTCAAAAATAAATACATTGTAATCCCCACTTTCAAAGGACTTGAAATTCCTCCAGGATGACTTTGTGAAAGGCACATAGTGCAGATGAGAGTTTAGAACACTGACCACACTAGCTGTAACCTGGGTATTTAGGCTGTACAACATCCATATATGTTATCAGGAGACTGTCTGCACTTCACTCACTGAAGGTCACACCTGGGCATCCCTGGGGGTCCTCTTATCTTTACCATTAAGCAATGTGAAGCCATAAAATGATTAAGGATGGCAATGCTTTTACAGGATTAATGTTCTAACAAATTGGGTGATTTTACTCAGTTTAGCTATTGAGGATAACATATTGTGAATTTACTGAGCTCATCTGTGACCAGATTCCTCTGCAGGGTAATTGAAAGTGAGTGGAAATGGCTATTTATGTATTCTCAGCCATTAGATGTTGCTTTCATCTCTGATTTCTTTGGCTGATGACTCAAAATATACACTGAGATCATTGCCTGTGCGTGCCACTTTGCATGTTCAATTAACTAAGGCCTGTGCTTAGTGCTGGATATTAAAAGACAGATGGTAAAGGGAAGCTGGACCCAGACTTCAGAAGTGACCCATCAACCAAATGGGGGTATATTTCTGAATTGCATCTTCCTTTAGGGCTTGATGATCACTAGGTGTGTGTGTTGTCCTCGGCTAAATTCACAGACTTGTGGCAGTGTTGCCCAAAGTGTTTGTCTTGATGTTAAAAATATTTTAAAAACCCAGAGGTGCTGCATTGAACAAGGTTGAATGCATTTCTTTAGTGCAGGATTTTTCAGCATCCTAGGTAGCCTTACATGTATTGGTACTCTCTGAGAGAGGAAGGTAATAAAATTATCAAGCTTATGTAAGGGAACCAGCGCTTATGGAGCACCTATATATTATTTGTTACATTAAATATTTTATATATATTCTTTATATAATCTGCATAACTGTTCTAAGACATGCCTTTACTTTTGGGAATGGTGGCACTGAGGCCTGGAGTGCTTACATAGCTTTGCCAAAGTCACAATGAGCAAGTGACTTTGCTAAGATTTGAACCTAAGCATTTTGGTTACAGAACCCGTACTCTTGAACACACTGCCCTATTTCTTCTTTTTTTATTTTTATTTTTTCCTGAGACGATCTTGTTCCAGTGGAGACCCACAGATTACACTTTTGGAAGAAATTCCTAGGATAAAGATATCAAGTATTGCTCGGATGTGGCCCAGCTCAGGTTATACACCTGAATGGTATAGTGGAGGCAGGAAACAAAGAGTTAGTGTTAGACATTTTCACCTCACCCTCACCTGATTCTGTTCTCTAAACTATCCAATAAATTAATGACTCCTGGAGTTTTGGGATGAGAGCTGATTCTACATTTTTTCGAGCATCAGAGTGACCTTGTCATGCTCTAGCTCATTCTTCACTTTTTCATTTAAGCATCACAAGGACTCTGATAATATCATTTCATTAAAGTCACCCATTTTTGAATGCATATAATGAGCCAGGCCAGCCTTGTGCTAGTGCTGCATTCAAGAGTACATGCAGGAATTTGACAGAGATGTAAAACTGGCTTTTCTGGTAAAGCTGATTAGAGAGTGTGAAAATAATTAAAACAAATCCAAAAAAAAAAAAAAAACAAGAGGAAGAAGAAGAAATAGGTCATTGTGTTCAAGAGTTTTATAACCATAGTACTTAGGTTCAAATCTCAGCAAAGCCAGTTGCTCATTGTTACCTTGGCAAAGCTATGTAAGCACTCCAGGCCTCAGTGTCATCATTCCAAAAATGGCATGCTCAATGGGCCACCTAAGACTTTACTACTGGATTAGGCAGACTCATCTACCCACCCACCTCTTCTAGGCCCTCAAAGAGCAGTAGAACCCCTTCACTCTCCAGCCCCCTCCATACATTTATTTACCCCATGATAGTTGCAGAGAATATGGGTGTCCTGCAGGCAGGCCTGGTCCAAAAGGAGAGGCAGATGTAACTGAGCTGAGTGTGATGGTTTTTTTGTCCCACATTTTCCAATGAAGTAAGCCATTGGAGGGGAGTGAAGCAGCGCCTAGAGAGACACCACAAGCTCCTCCCATGGATTTTTCTCTTCTCAGGAGGAGATTAGAAATTCCTGATCCTGTGTGGCTGGAAACAAGTAATGGGGAAATAAGTGTTCTCCCATCCCAAATATTAGTGACAGGAGATAAAACCGCTAAACATATCTGACATCTCAAGGATTTCAGAGTCCAGTGGCAGAGACAGGCAGACAAAACGCCAAACAGCACACTGTGAAAGAAAAGGATGGTGAAGAGGGGATAAAGCAGAAGGTCCTAGGAGAAATATGGTCCCAATATTATTTTCAACCAATTAAATACAAAATACTGTTTATTCTCTTCCTTCTGTCAGGATTACATTTTCATATATTAATATTTCTCTTCCATTCATTCATCCATCAAATGTATATGAGTACTAACATGTATTAAGCCCTGGAGATAAAAAGCTAGCTAAGATGAAGCCAGAAACTCCCTTCCCTAATATAAATTTAAAAATTTCTCTTGTATTAATTGTGAGTGTATTAATTATGATGAAACACTTTTTTTTTTTGGTTATATGGAAATTCCTCAAGGTAATGTCACATATGGTGTAAGCTTTGAGTAGGGGAGACACACAGTGCAGGTCAGGGAACTACTTGAGCACTATCGACTGGAAGCAAAGAGAAAGAAATTCCTGTAATAAATGAGTTAAGAGCCTGAGAAATGAATTGTAGAGCAGCTCCCACCCCATTTTCACCTGCTTTGAAATTTTTCCCAGAGTCAGTATGTGTTTTATTAAAATAAGATTGTACCCACGGAAGTTCAAATGAGGTCCAGGGAATCAAATGAAAGTCTTTGAATTGCTAACACGCAGAAAGTGGTTGCACTGTTCTGACGTCAGAGGATATGAGCTGGTAATTATTCTATTTGTGAAGGGAAGATGGAAAGATCAAGGACTTGGAGATAGAAAAGCTAAATTCCTAATGGAATTTAATGCATATAGAAACCGGGGTATCCTAATATGTAGCTCCACACAATCAGATCTGGAAATTAAAAGAGTACAAATTGCTATGTATAATTTCATTACTTGTTTGAATAGGAAAGAAACAAAGTTATTTCTTGCTAGTATGAAACCTCGTTTCGGGAAAAGGGCTGTGTGCCTTCACAGAAATCTAACTCTTTGGTGTGCTGACAGCTGGGAGCACACGAGGAACTTTTTACTTCTCTCACCAATGCCGCCGACTCAGCACTCCTGGAACTGCTCCATGGTTCGTTGTTTTAAGCCATAATACTTATCACTTCCTAGCACCCTGTATCATCTACTTCTTGTCTATGTTTCTTGTTCATTGTCTGTCTCCCTTGCTAGAATAAAAAGCTCCATAAGTACAGAGATCTTCCTCTGTTTCTTGGTGTGCCCAGAGTGCCTAGAAGGGAGGATGCGTGGCATGCTGCAGGCCTTCAGCAAATATTTGTTGGAAGATAAATTCTTGGCTAAATTCTTCCAAAGGACTAATATGGAGGGACTTTCGTGGAAAAAAGAAAAAGTGGTTTTATGAATAAAGGATTCTCTGGGAAGAAGAGTGGGTGGGTTTGCAATAGGTCATTTTCAGGATCTGATTTAGAGAGGAAAGCAAAGCAACTCAACTAAAACCAGAACCGGGTAGAAAAACTGCCTCCCCGGAGGTATTTGAATGAGAAAACTGCAGCAAGAAGCTACTTATAAAACTTATCTTTCCCCACCCCTTCTGTCAATTATTTTAAGGCAAACTGTCCAGGTGATTTTCATTTCTTCTTCTGATTAGTCCACTGTTTTGTAGAAAATCGTTGGTTAGCTTGTTTGAGCGCTTCCTAGACTCAGGTGAATCCCATACATCTGGAATCCTTAGGGCTATAAAGATGCAGTCATGCAGCTGGGTGCCGTAAGTGAGTTTGATGGGTCTTCTTTCAGCTGTTGCATTTGAGAAGGCATAGAAAACTGTGTTTTTCCTTCTCTAATCCTGAAATTGTTTTCTCTTCTCAAGACTCGGGTAATTATATAGTAGCTATTTTTGGGTTGCTTCTGACTACATA
This sequence comes from Cheracebus regulus, assembly GCA_963574635.1. Taxonomy (NCBI): domain Eukaryota; kingdom Metazoa; phylum Chordata; class Mammalia; order Primates; family Pitheciidae; genus Cheracebus; species Cheracebus regulus. The sequence goes on from CAUYQU010073956.1 coordinate 13,047, forward strand.
ATGTTTGTGTTTGGTGTTGCTTCATCGGCTAGAAGGAGGGCTTATTCCTGGGTCCTCAAAATAAAAAGGAAAACAACAGAAGCCAAACATTTGTGCTGTAGCGCCACCAGATTTTATTTCATTAAATCATCACAATGGCTTTGTGGAGTGGTACCATGATTGTAGTTGTTTTATTTCAGATAACTGGAGGCTCAGAGTTATCAAGTTGTTTGTCCAAAGATACAGAGCCAGAAAAGTACTCCAGGTGGTACTTAGACTCATGTCTTAGAACCAAAACCCTGGGCACTCTCTGCTGCCCATTAAGTTATCATAGCGCTTATGCAACAATGATCTAATTGTTAGTCTTGTCATAACATTGTGCCTAGTAAATTATAGACTTAAGTATATGAACACTTGAATTTAAGAGCACAACCTTTTTTTAGGCTGAATTTTCTTTTTGTTAAAATAACTTTAGGATGTCAAATAGAAGAAAAAGAAACTTACTTCCCAATTATGTTTATTGGTTTCATGTCTCTAAAAATACATAAATCATCAAGATTAGTATCAAGATAAGATCTGAACTATTACTATTCATCTCATTTTTTTCTATGCTGCAACTGAAATAGCCAGAAGTAACATGGAAAGTTCTAACCTCTTTTCTCCACTTCACTACCACTAACCTCTATGCCAGAGGAGGCCAAGAGAACAGGGTTGTGGTGGGATGGAATAAAACAAGACTCCCTTTTTCAAGCTTTGCTTGAGTATTGATCTATTTTAATAATGTTTACCATTAAGTAAATTAATCATTCTTTTCCTTCTTTCTTTCTCTTTCTTTTTCTTTTTTCTTTCCCTCTCTCTCCCTCCCTCCCTTCCTTCCTTCTTCCTCCTTCCCTCCTTACTTCCCTCTCTCCCTCCCTCCCTTTCTTCCTTGCTTCCTTCTTTCTCTGTCTCTTTCTTTCTCTTTTTGAACCTAATAGAGCATAAGCCATTAACCCTTCCTGATGCTAATACATGTATTTTGAAATGTTCTGAAATATCACCATACAGAAAATCATCTACTCTGTTAGAAATTTTTGAATGCTTTTCAAATTCTCCTCTGTTTATTCTAGCCTTGCCACAGTGCTGATTGCTGCCCTCAGATCTATTCCTTGCTGATGGCCTGCTTGAAGGGCTGATCCCTGCAGGCTGATTCCCAGGCTCGTGTGTCAGTGGGCTTCGGACTATGTGTGGACAGTGGGGAGACCTGCAGGAGACTGAGCAGTGACAGACATGAAGGTACCAGGGAATTTCTCTTCAATTGTACATTTTTGGGGTTATCTCCGGCTAGGTTGTATATTTTCCATGGCACAACTCCTGTCTGACAGACCTGCCTTGAAACTGGCTTCTGTTGAGTAACCCTGACACCTGGACTCTGGTAACTTTATCCTCTCCCTTTGTCTAGTCAGCACAGGGAGAGGAGTGATTCCCTGATGTTGCGAAGGGTTTCCTCTCACAATTTCATTTGGCTTCTCTGCTCCTTTATCATCTGTGGAACCAGCTTTCTGTATTTTGAATCCTCTCTTGTAAATACTTAAAGTGAATTACATTTTCCTGGCTATACCCTGACTGAAACAGAAACTGATATAATCACTTTCAGATTGTTAAGATAAGCAGCACTGTTAAACTGTAATAAACATTGACTTACTTGATGAGAGAATTGGCTTAAACTCTGAATGAGTTCACATTCACTTTAGTGGACCAGTAGAACAATGAATGGGCAGTAATTTTTTATTTACATGAATTCACTGTTATCTTTAAGGCAGAGCTATCACTACTCCTTTTTTTTTTAAGTTAATAAACTTATCTTTTTTTTAGAGCAGATGTAGGGTCACAGCAAAACAGAGGTAAGAATAGTGAGTTCTCAAATAGCTCCTGCCCCTACAGGTGCCCATTACCTCTTTCTAATTTTCTCAGAAGTTGAGGACTTAATAAGTAAATAGCAATCCTAGTTTTGCCATCTTATTCGTAAGGGCTTGTATTAGAGGGCAAAAGAAATATAGCTTTCTAGAATTTTCTGCCAGATTATGTTGCAAATAATAGCTAATTGTACGTAGTAAATGCTTTGGAAAAAAAAAAAAACAAGCCATTAATCTATTCAGCTGGAGGAATTCTGGAAATGGAGCATATGAATGCCTTCAAGGTCTGAGGAAATGGAGGAGGGGTGGGGTTTGGGTTTGGGTGCTGCTTATGGGACATGGAAAGAAGCTTGAAACTCCCTTCACACTTGGGTGGTGTGTGTTTGGAGGAGGAGAAAAGAGAGACCAGATAGACACACCTGGACACAGTAAGTCAGGAGCCAAGCAGATTAACTGCTGATGGACGAGACATTTTCATAACTCTGTGTCAAAATACAGAGGCTTTTTACACAAGAGAACGCCTTGTATGTGCTGAAGAGGAACACGTTGGAAAGCTCACAGATAGCACACACGGGACAAGAGTGAGCACTAAAATGTGCTAGGAACAACTGGGTACAACTCCGCCACTGCGGAGACCTGCGGACTCCCATAGAGCATCTGTGACCTGGCACTCTGAGAGACACCACAGACCTTGACCCTGGCTTCTCCTTCCTTCCCTCCCTCCCTTCCTTCCTTCCCTCCTTCCCTCCTTCCTTCCTCCCTCCCTTCCTTCCCTTCTTCCGTCCTTCCCTCCTTCCTTCCTCCCTTCCTCCCTTCCTTCCCTCCTTCCCTCCTTCCCTCCTTCTCTCCTTCCCTCCTTCCTTCTTTCCTTTCCTCCCTCCCTCCCTTCCCTCTTTCCCTCCTTCCCTCCTTCCTTCTTTCCCTTCCTCCCTCCCTTCCTTCCTTTCCTCCTTCTTTCCAACCAGCCAACCAACAATACACCCAAACAAGACTACAATCTTTACAAACAACCACCAACCCAACCACTAGCAAGCACCAACACACATTAAATAACAATCTAAGAAGAACGATGAC
>CAUYQU010073958.1:0-37916 GCA_963574635.1 Cheracebus regulus
GTGAGACCTTGTCACTACAAAGAAGAAAAAGTCAGCTGGGTGCGGTGGCTCACACCTATAAACTCAGAACTTTGGGAGGCCGAGGTGGGCAGATCACAAGGTCAGAGTTTGAGACCAGCCTGGCCAACATGGTGAAACCCCGTCTCTACTAAAAATACAAAAATTAGCTGGGCATGATGGCAGGTGCCTGTAATCCCAGCTACTTGGGTGGCTAAAGCAGGAGCATCGCTTGAACCCGGGAGGCAGAGATTACAATGAGCTGAAATCATGCCATTACAGTCCAGCCTGGGCAACAGGGTGAGACTCTGTCTCAAAAACAAAAAAAACAACAACAAAAAGAAAAAGTCTCGCTAAAGTGTAACCTACAGGTCAAAGGAATCCAGGCCATTTTCTTTCCTATAATTTCTTCAGTGATATTGGGCTAATGTCTCAAAAGAGGAGAAGAAGAAGAAAAATAAGATTTCAAGAGAGACTTCACTTGATACAACTGAATGGTTGAACCCTTTGGTTATACATTTTGGATTGTTTGTGGATAAAGTTTGGTGGAATTATTCTAAACATGCTCCTATGCTTTTTCTTCTTCCTACTAATGCGCCTCCATTTATATAATAAACAATACAAGCCTTAGGCCAATGACTAGATTTTGACTAATGACAAACTCTGTCAAATTGAGAAAACTAAATTCTAAAGAACCTTCAATATGCTTGAAATTTCATGGATGTAAAAAAAGATAAGTGCCTAAGATTAAATTTCAAACTGGTGGTTGACTACTAAACCAGGCAGAGCAAAGACCTTTCCTACTTAAAGTGAGCCCCCTTTCTTTCTAGAAGGTTTGCTGGCATGAAGCAGTGGGTTCCACAGACAAAGTACTGTTAACCTTTTCCTTCTGTGCCGCCATGTGGTGGCCACTTGTGTGAAGATGTTCATATGTTTGAAGATGTTCTCCAATATCTTATTCCAAGTAGAGAATTTTCAAATCTACCAAAATTAACATTGTGTTTCTCCTTTTATTTATGGTTTGTATAATGTGCTCTCCATACATCTACTGCCAGTGACATCCTCTAACAAAGATCCAAGCATTTCCGTGCTTTGAAGGAATCCCAGTAGTGGCCCCGCTCTGAGGGACATCTGACTCTTACAAGGGAGAACTATGGATCCACCTCTTTGGGGAAACTTTTCCTGCTGAAGAGGATGCTTGTTTATATCTATTGCTATCACACAGTTTCCTCTGTGATGAACTGTATGTGCTAGTAGGGCTTACGGGCTGAATATTAATTGTCAAACAAAACAGTAAGTGATCCATCAAAGTCCAGTCATAACCAGTCCAACTTATTAGTTCTCACCATCACTCAGGAAGCAATGGAAAATTACTATTCATTTAGATCATAGTAATGCCATGAAAATAATAAAAGAAAAAAGAAGTACTATTTTGAAATCCCAAACCCTCTGGCTTTTTCCCCCACAGAAGGGGAGGCTGGTTCTGGTAAATATCTCTTTTTCACATACAGTTATTTTTTCATGAATGACAGCACCTGTTTTTGTTTTGTTATCATTAGATTTATACTGTTTCTGTAGGTAACCGTAGTATAATATCACTGTGAAGAACATGAGCTCTGAAGTCAAACCGCCTGCATTTCAAAACCCCTGCTTTATCATTTACCTACTATGTCTCAGTTTCCTCATCTGTAATGCAGGAACAACAGCAGTACTCATTTTCTCATGGCTCTCAGAGTTATGGTAGGAATTAAATGAGATAATGTACGTAAAGCACTAACAGTAGCACTTGGTACTTGGTAGATGCTCAAAACACATACGCTATTATAGCTGAAGCATGAGAAAAGACTCCCTGCAAGCCAGAAACATGAAACATAGTATTATTCCCAAACTCAGAATGAAAGATAAATTGTTCTCACCTGTAAAAGGTAAAACAGCTGCTGATATGTTTCTAGTGTTTTTCTCCTCTCCTTACTCAAACTTTTTATTCCCTGGTTGTCAGTGTTATTCAGTATTTCCATTTCTCCTCCTTTTTTTTTATTCAGCTTTTTACTGTGTGAAATTACATCCTGTAAAAAATTTTTATCAGGTTACTACTTTATAATTCTCGTACTCTTTACCTCCTTCTTTCACATACAGGATTGAAACACACATAACTGGAAATACAGGCACACCTCATTGTATTGTGCATTGCTTTACTGTGCTTCACAGATACTGCCTTTTTTTTTTTTTTTTTTTACACAAAAAGGCTTGTGCAATCTTGCATTGAACAGGCCTATTGTCACCATTTTTTCCAATAGCATGTGCTTACTTTGTGTCTCTGTGCCACATTTTGATAATTCTTGCAACATGTATAACTTTTTCATTTTATACTATCAGTTATGGGGCTCTGATCTTTTATTTTTTTTTTTTTTGAAATGCAGTCTCACTCTGTCACCCAGGCTACAGTGGTGCGATTTCAGCTCATTGCAACCTCTGCCTCCCAGGTTTAAGAAATTCTCCTGCCAAAAAAAAAAAAGAAAAAAGAAAAAAAGAAATTCTCCTGCCTCCGCTTCCCAAGTAGCTGGAACTACAGGTGCCTGCCACCACACCAGCTAATTTTTGTATTTTTAGTAGAAACTGGGTTTCACCATGTTGGCCAGGCTGGTCTTGATCTCCTGCCCTCTTGACCCATCTGCCTCGGCCTCCCAAGGTGCTGGGAGTACAGACATGAGCCACTGTGCCCGGCCTACCAGTGATCTTTGATGTTACTATTGTAATTGTTTTGGGGTGCCACAAACCATGCCCATATAACTTAATCAATAAATGTGTCTGTTCTGACTGCTTCACCAACTTTGCTTTTTCTCTTCCCTCCTTACGCCCCCTATTCCCTGAGACACAATGATACTGAAATTAGGTTAATAACCATACGATGGGCCAGGCGTGGTGGCTTATGACTGTAATCCCAGCATTTGGGAGGCCAAGGCGGGCAGATCACAAGGTCAGGGGATTGAGACCATCCTGGTCAACAAGGTGAAACCCTGTCTCTACTAAAAATACAAAAATTAGCCAGGTGTGGTGGCATATGCCTGTAATTCCAGCTATTTGGGAGGCTGAGGCAGGAGAATCTCTTGAACCCAGAGGCAGAGGTTTGCAGTAAGCTGAGATTGGCACCATTGCACTCCAGCCTGGTGACAGAGTAAGACTCCGTCTCACGCAAAGTAAATAAATAAATAACATAACGATACGATGGCCTCAAAGTGTTCAAGTAAAAGTTACACATCTTTCACTTTAAATCAAAAGCTAGAAATGATTAAGCTTAGTGAAGAAGGCATATCAAAAGCTACGATAGGCCTAAAGCTAGGCCTCTTGCACCAAACAGCCAAGTTGTGAATGCAAAGAAAAATTTCTTGAGAGAAATTAAAAATGCTACTCCAGTGAACACATGAATGCTTAAGAAAATAAAGTGACCTACTGCTGATATAGAGAAAGTTTGATTGGTATGGATAGAAGATTAAACCAGTACAACATTCCTTTAAGTCAAAGCCTAATCCAAAGCAAGGCCCTAACTTTCTTTCATTTTTTTATTATATTTTAATTTCAGGGGTACATGTGCAGATCTTGCAGGATTGTTACATAGGTATTCACTTGCCATGGTGGTTTGCTGCCTCCATCCCCCTGTCCCTTACATTAAGTAATTCTCCCAATGCTGTCCCTTCCCAATCTCCCCACATCCTGCTGTCCCTCCCCTAGCCCCCCACCCACCAAGAGACCCCATTGTGTGATGTTCCCCTCCCTGTGTCCATGTGTTCTCATTGTTCAACACCCACCTATGAGTGAGAGAGAACATGTGGTGTTTGGTTTTCTGTTCTTGCATCAGTTTGCTGAGAATGATGGTTTCCAGATTCATCTATGTCCCTGCAGAGGACATGAACTCATCCTTTTTTATGGCTGCATAGTATTCCATGGTGTATATGTGCCACATTTTCTTTATCCAGTCTATCATTGATGGCAAGGCCCTAACTTTCTTCAATTCTATGAGGCCTTAGAGAGCCAGGAAGCTTCAGAAGTAAAGTTGGAAGCAGGCCAAGTATGGGGGCTCATGCCTGTGATCCCAGCATTTTGGCAGGCCAAGATGGGAAGATGGCTTGAGGCCAGGAATTTGAGATCAGCCTTGGCAACATAGCAAGACCCCATCTCTACAAACACATTTCAAAAATAAGCCAGGTGGCTTCTGACTGTGGTACTAGCTACTCAGAAGTCTGAGACCTGCAGTAAGAAATACAGTTTCCGTCTTTTATTAGTGAACACATGTACACCCTCTCTTTCATTAATGAAACATGCTGATATTTTCTATTTGCTTTTATTTTATTACACTTTTAAAGATTGCTCTCTGCATGTTCTCACTCATAAGTGGGAGTTGAACAATGAGAACAGATGGACACAGGGAGGGGAACATCACACACCAGGGTCTGTCAGGGGTTGGGGGGCAGGGGAGGGACAGCATTAGGAGAAATATCAGCTGTAGATGATGGGTTGATGGGTGCAGCAAACCATCATAGCACATGTATACCTATGTAACAAATCAGCATGCTCTGCACATGTATCCTAGAACTTCAAGTATAATAATAACAATAAAAAAGATTGTTCATTGTGACACACTAAATTGATTTCATGACCCTAATGGCACACGACTCATAATTTTAAAGTCACTGTCCTAGAACACCTCCCCTGCTACTTAACATTAGTTCATTGGGCCAGAGTAAGTGGCAAGAAAGTTGCTTTTCCCAAAACTTCTTCTGGATTTTTGACTGAGCTCTTAGCTGGACCTCCACATGAGGACTCTATTTGCACATCAGGCAGGCTGGCCCAGTGTCCTTAGAAGGGCACTATAGGCAGTGTGGACAGCACAGAGTTTCACTGTGCATGCACTACTGGCCATCCATCACCCTGGCCCCATACCACCAAATACCGGCAGGGGCCCCTAGTCATTTTCACAAGTGGATATGTGCCCACTCCCATTTCCAACTGCCCCTGGGGATGAAAACCACCGTCAGGTCTTGCCTAAGGGGCAAGCTCTAAATCTGTTTACTTCCTGGCACCCCATTCTCCCACAGCTGTGGTCAGCCCATTGAGAGCTGGGATCCAGAGCTCTAGGAAGCTCTGGTGTAAGACAGTTGCATGTAGCTACATCCATTGCCTTTCAGGTCCATGATTTTATTCTTTCTCATTCTCAGCTCAGAGAGAGGCAGCCTTGACTTACCCACTTATTTCTGTCACCCCAATTGCTTTTATAGGGAAAGCGGGGAGGGGAGTTGATTTACATTCCCATAACATTTTTAAAAAAGCAACACTGCCCCCTTGTTTTACCAATACATAAAATGCCTTCAGTACAAAAAGGAAGTGTAGTTACCACCAGATAGAGGTCAAAGAGGAATCTAGGCAGGCTGCTGTCTGATAATCCTTATCTATAAGAAGTCCTAAGATATCACTAGAGGAGGTGTGGCTTACAGTGCCAGTTAATCCATGTTTTTCCTCTTCAGATAGCTGGTGACATGTAAATCATGCAACTCCCTCAAATACACAGAATAAATCTATTACCTTGATTTTAAATATATGGCAGGAAGAAAAGCCTTGTTACTTATAATTCCCCCCTTTTTCTTCCCAAGTGTTTTCAGTGGAGGTCACTCTGGAAACTGGGGGCTTTTTGTTTAGTTGCAGACTTCATCTTCTGGGTAATGGTTTTTGCTGTATATAGATGAGAGGGTAAGGGTGGTGAGCAAGATCTGGGGCAGATCTAAATTCCTCTGCATTAGAAACAGAGAGAACTGGTGAAGGCAGGACAGGGAGAGGAATGGAGGGAGGGAAGCAGCAGAGGCAATGCTGAACCCAGAAAGAGGAAGAGAGAGGGTGAGCTGGTGGCTGTGCTGATGGAACAGGGCCTGTCTGCTGGAGCTCCAGGGGTACAGCCAGCACCGCAATGGAGAGAGCCCCCCTTCCTTCTCCCTGTGAGGCTCTGACTTGCTCATGAATGCACTTGTGTGAATGGAGGTTTGCTTTGGGAAGCTTGAAGATGGGGACAAGAGGCAACCCAGACAGGGATAACAAACATGGGCAGATACCTTTTATTCACCAAAACTCACTTTTCCTGATTCTCAATAAATATTGAACATCAGAGGAATACCATGGTTTGAAAGAGCAACTGTATTTGGCTTGTTCATGAAAACCCCACATCTCAATGCTGCCCTTTTGCCACCACCTTTCCCCTGGCCCTGGTAAGGGGATAGCTGTATGCAGGTAATATGTTATGATATAAACATTTTTGTAGAAAGTATGGGCTAGTATGAAGGGCTTGGGTTTGGGCTTGGGGTTGGGCTTTGGAGTCATAAAGATATGGGTATATGCAAAGTATAAGTAGCTTGGTAAACTTGCACAGGTTAACCTAAGTTTCAGTTTCCTCATCTATAAAGTGAGCATAATAATAGCAATCTTACTGAGTTGCTGTGAAGAGTAAAAATACATGTACATCACCTAGAACATTTTCCAAGGAAGAAAACACACTCAGAGAGAGGTTAAGAAACATGCTTAGGGTCACTTTTTAATATAAGCAGTGAGACCAGGCGTGGTGGCTCATGTCTATAATCCCAGCACTTTGGGAAGCCGAGGTGGGCGGATCACGAGGTCAGGAGTTTGAGACCAGCCTGACCGACATAGTGAAACCCCACCTCTACTAAAAAATACAAAAAATTAGCCATAAGTGGTGGCAGGTGCCTGTAATCCCAGCTACTTGGGAGGCTGAGGCAGGAGAATCACTTGAACCCAAGAGGCAGATGTTGCAGGGAGTTGAGATTACGCCGACGATTACTCGCACTCGTCGACAGTGCGAGACTCTATCTCAAATATATATATATATGCAGTGAAGTAGTATAATTATTAACAGTATTCTCTCAAATATATATATATATATACACGCACAAATACATATATATGCAGTGAAGTAGTATAATTATTAATAGTACTCTATCTCAAATATATAAACACACACACACACACACACACACACACACACACACACACACACACACACACACACACATATGCAGTGAAGTAGTATAATTAAGGATTAATAGTAAAAAATCTCAATCCTGGGTTTCAGGTAGTACTGGCCTGCAAATCCGTGCTCTTATATGATACATCACACACACACAAATGGGAATTTTAGCACAAGTTTTAGATTAGCGTTAGTTTCTATTTAGGCTTTCCTTTCAGCTAGGCTGAACTCTACTTTTTTTTGGCTTGTGTGCCTCCAAGAAACCTCTATTTCAGTTGCTTTGTCTTCTTTCTCCAAACCATTCTTTTTGCCTAAAACCAATGTTAGTCACTTCACTAACCTACAGATTTTGAGGTTTTTAGGAGGAATGCTGATTTTAAAAGAACTGTAAAAATGTTAAGGTTACTAGCAAAAGTCAGCATTGCTCTATAAGCACAAAGCCATTTCCCTTTACAATCTCTCTTTTCCTCACTGAACACACACACATTGTTAAAAATAAACAGGTGTGTGGGGGTGGGGGGAAAAGAAGGTAAACTTAACTCTATCACCAAAGAAAAATCACTTAACTTCTGGCATATTTTTATTGTTTTTTGATAAGAAGAAGTCAAACTACCTTAGGCACTAGTTGCTTCTCTACGATATTACAAACGTTTCCCCCTGCTTTAAATAGTCTCAAAAAGCATTATTTTTAGTGGCTGTATGACATCCATATTAAACTAATTTTGTTGTCCTCTATGCATTGTTTTGACCTTCAGGTTGTTTCCCACGTTTTCACTACTATAAATAAAGCTTCTGCTGCTCTGTTCTTGTATCACTGCAAATGCTCTGTCAATAAGGCTGATGGCTACATATTTAATAATCATGAGTTTAACCACTAAAAACATGCTGGATACATATTTGGTGTTTGAAAATGTGTTGAAAAATTTCACAATGTTATCTATTCATAATAAATGACTTTTAAAAACCACAAAACCTCAAGCATTCATGAAGATCTGATAACTTGCCATGATTGTATTTCCAAAAGATACATATTATTTAAACTATTTACAGATTTGTAACTAAGCCTTTATTTCAAAAGGCAAGACATTTCCTGTTTATGACGTTATGGGGATAGGGTGAAACAGCAGTTTAAGGCTATAAAAAGCATTCTCTGAAGGCTCTTCTGGAATATATTACACTTTAAAAGTTCTCATGTGTGTCAAACAGTACAAATACATTATTTTTTTAAAAAAGTACTTGTTTTTCTGGATAAAATAATAAAAGTAGAGTGAAGTATAGAACATTTAAACTGTAGTTTTATTCCTGAATATTTGGAAGAGATGATCATTTCTGAAAATGCTTTTTTTTTGTATTTTCTCCTCCACAATTGCCCTGGTGTCTTTATGAGGTCTGGAGGACCTGCCTGGGGCATTCACATTGCCCTGTAACTGGCAGCCGCCTCTGGCTGCTAATCTCCCAGTTGTCCAGAACACTCGCTTGGTTGTTGGCAGCTGGCGCTCCACTTATGACCCACTGTAGCCTTCTCAGAGCTTCCAGAAAGCCACTTTCCCACTTTGACCAATTAGATTTCTGAAACTCATGTGGCACACAGGAAGGGAACAGGGACATGGAGACATCCTAGGCATCTGTTCTTGGGTAAAAATGATGCTTTTTATACTTTTTTTTTGAGCTCTGATGTTGGTAGGTTTTACACAGATATGAAACCACACTGTGATTTATTTAGAGTCTATCAACAAGGGCAGTGTGACTCCGTAGGGAGCCACATTTTGGAAGTACATAGGGATATTTTTTAATATCTTAACAATTGAAGGACATTTCTGGTTTCTAGTGAGCAGGGATTGGGGATGCGAGGTGCTCTGTGATCTGGCAATTTGTAGGATAATGCTGTATAAATAACTGTCCATGCCTTGCGTGATAGAACTTTTGAATGTCTTACTGGTCATTTACATAGGTCGAGATTCTGTTTGTAATTATTTGAGTCTAGAATCTAATTGTTTTACATAGATGCATAATACATTTTCCCCACACAAAATCTAGGATTTTCTAGGATTTCAATTACGTAAACTGGGTAGAGATGACACTTGGCTAATGCCGGACTTTACAAAGAGCTGTTCTCCATTTTGGAAAATGAAGTCCTGCCAGTTCTACTACCCCCCACATCAGTTACCACTGCAGCCCTCACAATCTGTAGCTGTTGTGTGAAGAGGTCCACATCCCTGGTAACTTTATCATGTCTTCCAATGACATCAGGCATACACATTTTCTCATTAAAATGTGTGCTTTCATTATCAATTATTCTTTAAATTTGTCTTTTGGATTCATATAAAGAGCCTAGTCTTATTCTGAAGGTATATATGTCAGTTACATTTTTATCATATATAGATTTCATTTTAGAATGATAAGCCTTACAAAATGTTATAAAAGGGGGGCATAAAATTTTACAGACGGGAAAACCACTAGTTTATGATAAAAATGATAAACAAAAACTTATTCTAGATTCCAAATGAGCTTAGCTAGACCAAAGTGTCATGGACATATATAACCACACACAGCATAATGTTTCAATCAATAGTGGACCTCATATAAGACATTAGTCCTATAAGATTATAGTACGGTATTTTTACTGCATGTTTTCTATGTTGAGCTATCTTTAGATACACAAATGCTTACCATTGTGTTACAACTGCCTGTAGTATTCAGTACAGTCACATGCTGTAAAGGGGTGTAGCCTAGGAGAAATGGGCTTCACCATAGATCCTAGGTGTCTAGTAGATTCTATCATCTAGGTTTGCGTAAGTGCTCTATGATGCTTGCATTAGGACAAAATCATCTAATGCCACATTTCTTAGAACGTCTGTCATTAAGTGACTCTTGATTGTATGTAGGTATGTGCCCTCTTCTGGGAGCTGACAGTCCCCACTGACCTCTAGCGTGATCCTGTTCTTCACCAGGAGTCCAATCTTGATGTCCATCAGGTTCAGGTCTTTTTCCAGCTGTTGATTGGCCCTGATCTTGGTCACTACTTCTTCCCTTAATCGTGCAATCTCTAGTTCCTCCTGGAAATCCAAATCACTTTGGTCCAATAGGTATACAAATTTGCGAATTACTGTTAATGGCGGGTTTTCGGAGCCAACTGCAGTGACAGGAACAGATATACTTTAATTAGGAAGGCTTGGAATGATTATCAACAGGAAAGAAACAAGGTCGTTGAATAATTACTCAAAAAATATACCAATGAAAGTACTTGGTCTAAGGTGAGAATCATTCTACCCACCCCCATGCAATTTAAAATCTGGACAAGGAAACTGATCAATAAATAGATGTACGAAACGGATATCTGGTCCCACTCTTTCCTAGTTATCAAATCCCCTTGAATCAGTTCTGCCTCTCACAGTGCAGTTCCCTGGACTCATGCACTAAGAAGATAGTCCTATCTGTGCCTCATTCCAGAGGAATCTGGGAAAGAAAGTTAACGTAAGTTACCTCGACCGTGAGACCTTGCGCTTGAGCTAGATAAGTGACTTACATTCTTGCTGCAGGAAGCAGAAAGTGGTTTCTCCCAGCCCAAAGGGAAGGAGCCGGAAGTAGGTGAAAGCTGAATTAGAAAACAGCCAGGAAGGGAGGGTTGTAAAAGCCAAAAAGGAACCAACAGAATAATAAATGGAACAAATGTTCTACTCAGTAGAAATAAAAATATTTTAGAAATTGAAACTTGGCTCTTGTCCTTTGAGCACTGGCCAAGGGAGGGTGCTCAGAACCTAGAGGCCAGCCCCTGTCATTGAAAGGGACATTCTCATATACATTCTAAAAGGGTTTTCTCTTAGGACCTGGAACTTTAGGCTTTAATTTCCTGGCACTCTGACTCTTGGTAAAACATTTTTAACATGCTTAGGGAGATCAATTCTGGGTAAACTATAAGAATAAATCATCTGGCCTGTCGAGGACGAATGATTAGACCCAGTAATACAAAGATGACTTGAATGAACCAGTCCAGCCACGGCCATCTCAATAGCTGCCCTCCTTTACACCTAGGCCCTTGCCAGTCTTCCTTGTACTTCCACCTTAGTTCTGTGGTGTTTTGACACGAAAGGAGAAGAAAACCAACACCCCAAACAACTGCATAAACCCAGCGTGAGTACCCAAATCTATAGTCATGTATGCTATTATTTTGCCACTGCTGATGGCCTTTATTGGAGAATTTTCCTTGGATCACGGGACATCATTTTCCTTCCATTCCCAGCAAAGATGCTGCCCCTGACATGACCACTTCAGGGAAGGCCTGAGCAATGCACCACAGCTCACCCATGCAGCCAAGTTGGGAGAACATGAGCCCTCCCACTGCGGCCAGAGTTGATGGCTGCCTTTCCTGCCCGCTAAGGGTTGTGTCTAAGAGGCCCTCATATGTACTAAGAGGCCCTTTAGAAACAACTGAATTAGTATTTTAGCTTTAGTAATTGTATGGCTCAAATGTAATATTTCCTCTATCAATAGTAGGCTTTTGTCATCTTCATCTGAGAATCACTTTGTGGTACAGGTATTTTAATTTCAGGAAATGAGACCACTTTATAGTCTCCATCTACAAGTGACCACATCTTAGTTCCACCAGCTTCCAAGCTTGAATGCGTTCAGTGCCATTCCAGAGAAAAAGGGTGAGAACAGATGATAAACTTAGAAAAGGTCTCTTTTTTCAAATTAGAAAAACCTAAAGCCTTAGTTTTCTAAAGACGCTGAACTAAGAAAGAAGTGAAAATGTATGTTTTGGTTACCATAAAACCACCCAACTTGCTGAAGCCCAAGGAAGCTTAGATCTAACTCACTCACCAAGATAATTTGCTTATCTACTTTTCATGCCCCAAGACCAAGTTGCTTAGATTTTAAAATTGGAATCTTTGCAATAAAAAAAGTAAACAAATAAAAAACTCTACTGCAACTGCTTACAAAAACATGTTACCTTGAATGAAATGAAAATTAGCCAGCGTTCATTTGGAAAATTTATTCTTCAGTCATCTTTCAAATATAAAAGCAACAGCAAACCTATTTTAGTGTTTGGGCTCAGAAAAAAAAAATCCTCTTCAGTCTTCTTGAAACACACACACACACACACACACACACACACACACACACACACACACACACACACACACACACACACTCATAACATATCTACCAGCTGAGAGGCGAGCCCCATTAATTCAAAAATTGAGAAGCTGTGGCAATTGAAAAGACTGGCTGACCTTTTCTTACTCAGCTTGCATAGTACATTCTGGAATCTAGTGGAATGAGACATTACTCAGTAGATTCCGCAGGCTGGAGGCAGAGTGAGGGATTTCAAGGGACCCTAGGATTTTCCTTCCTAAGTACCAGGGAAGATCCTTCTTGAGCCATATACTTCATCCCTTAATTCAGACAAATGTTAGACAATAAAAGGTGCTGGCTGGCCGGGTGCAGTGGCTCATGCCTGTAATCTCAGCACTTTGGGAGGCAGAGGCGGGTGGATCACCTGAGGTCAGGAGTTTCAGACCAGGCTGGCCAACATGGTGAAACCTTGTCTCTACTAAAAAAGTACAAAAATTAGCTGGGCATGGTGGCGGGCACCTGTAATCCCAGCTACTCAGGAGGTTGAAGCAGGAGAATTGCTTGAACTTGGGAGGCAGAGGTTGCAGTGAGCCAAGATTGCACCACTGCACTCCAGCCTGGGCAACAAGAGGGAGATGCCATCTCAAAAAAAAGAAGAAAAAAAAGGTAAAAGGTGCTGGCTAAACTTACTAGGCACTGTACGTACTAATAAATTTATCAGCAAGCTCTTCTTGACTGTGCATGTTCCTGTGATAATTAGAATGTTAAAAATTTACTATATTTTTAGATTTCAACTTGATTCAAAATTTAGAATCAACTTATGATCTGTAAATAAAATAACAAACATAGGCAAAGTTGGGACTGTAAGGAGATAGCACAAAACGTGACTGTTATTTCTGGGTGAATTTTATTTTGCTATTTTCAAACTTTCTACCAATGGCATATGCTAGTATTATAAAAAATTTAAAAAACATTCTGTGACAAGTTCAGAATGAAGTTGCAGGAAGATGTTTGCAGTTGTCATTTTTGGGAGAGGAGACTATGTCTAACAAATTAAACAATTTAAATGTAAGCTTATCTTCTGGCTCTTTTGCATTAGATTTTTGACTCTGGCTTCGATTTAAAAAAATTCCACATTTATGCCAACTCCATTCTTTTTGAAGAAGAAATGATACCACGTGACTTATCCCTTCCACTTAAGAGGAAGGCCCATTTGCTGTCACCATGGGTTCCTCTGTGTATTGGTTTAGAACCTGGGGCCTGAGAAGATCAAAATCTCCTGGAAACAATGGGTATTCTCTGTTCTTACAGCAGCCTCTGAAGTGACCAATGTGGACCAATATATCCTTTCTTGGTTTACAAAAAATTCTTGCATTGTTTCAGAAAGTTCTCACTTACCCAGTGTTTTGTAGTCATCTCTAGCTTTGTTTGCTCTCAACAGTGACTGTATTTTCACAATTTCATTATTCTGCAAAAGACAGAGACATATCTTGATCTCCCAGAGTCCCTTCTACTCCACTGTTTTTGAATTTAGAACATTTAAGAACTGGCAGTATTTAATGACTGACATTACTTAGAACTGACAGCATTTCAATGTGGTGCATTCAATGTTTATTTTTCCATTTTCTTTGAAGAAGAGATCAGATACATTAGCTAAAAGTACAAACAAGACTGCAGGGGAACTGCTTAGACCAAGAGATCTAAAAAGGGAAAATAATTTTAGCACAGAATTTAGATGATGCAGTCTATGTTCCCATATCTCTTCTTGAAAGATTGAGGAAAAAATCCCTCTCGTGGGCTTCTATTTAAAGTAAGTGGTTAGCAGTTAGAAAAACTGCATATGCAATGCTGGAAAATACTTTCTCTAGAGTCTTCTCTCTTCGGTGTTACTCGCAGTTTTCCTGTCACCCATTTTTTATCCAGTCCTGACTGGTGAAGTCTAACTCTCAATATGATTTCTGAATGAAAATAGGAAGCCTCCAAAAATTTTCATATTAAGTCCTAAGATCCATTCTTTCCTAAGTGTTCATTTCCACCATTCAATGAAAATCATTCAATGCTAATATTTAATAAAGCATTCATTTAGTTCATTCTCAACCCAGATAAAAACCCACATGCATTTTTCTTACATGATCTCTGAAATACTGTAGTCTTGAAAGGTAGCTCTTTCTTGCAGTTGCCATTCGGAACCAGGACTGAATCTAAAGTTTTAAAAAATAGAAAAGAGCAACAAAAAACAAATAGAAAAGTCAAGGTAATCGCCAAACAACCCGTAATACAGTTTTGTGTAGTTCTTCTAAAAACAATGATATTTGATAAAGGAAAAAAATAGCCCACTAAATAACCAATCTCTCAAGCCTACTTTTCTTTTTTCACTAATGTTTCTTAAGGGGTTCAAAACACTTTACATGTTACCCTTAATTTCACCGCCTTAATAAGAGAGAGGTGGGGAGGATAATTTAACTTTGTACGATTTCACCTTAATCTCAGTAAATAAAAGCCAGAAAGGTAAGGCATGTTGTTGAGAGCTGCAATGAGTCAGGAAATCAAGTAAACTATGTCCAGGGTTTCTTCTATCATCCCTTTAAATGCATCTAATATTCTTTAAGTTTTTACAGAAAAACGTCTAACAGGTCTCATGAGGGACCAATTGCTAACAACGTTTTTTGACAGAATAGGCAAATGTTCCATAGGATGCTACTTCATCAAGGAGCTACTGTACAATGGATGTGGGTCATGTTATTACCTGCTTTCACAGTTTAAAAGGCTTTTTTAAAATTTGTTTTTATTTATTATTAATTTTTAAAAATATAGAAATGAGGTTCCCCTATGTTAGCCAGGCTAGTCTTGAACTCCTGGGCTCAAGCGATCCTCCTACCTCGGCCTCCCAAAGTGCCAGGATTACAGGTGTGAGCCACTAAGCCTGGCCTAAAAGATCTTTAAACTAATCTGATTCTACTTTCCAGCTCCATTGCTTCAACACTGATCTGGATTTCCAAGCTGGAGACTTGTAGATTTCTAAGTTGCAGATTTCCAAGTTCATTTTGGTCCAGTCCTTTGGCTTTCAGATCCATGACAGTGGACACCACAGTGCCCTTTCTTTCTCACTTAGAGCTATCCACCTGGGTGAAAGGCTGGGTTTGACTAATTCAACTCCCAAATATAGGCCCTAAATTAGCTCTACTTCCTCTTATCATTGGTTTTGTTCTGTTATGTCTGAGCATCCCAAGTATGCTTAAGGGAATGTGGAAAGAGAAACATGAAATAAAGCTGGGTTCTGCCTAGAGTTTAAATAATCAATTTGGACTTTCTAGACAAAGAACATTTATTGGTTACAGAACACTTTCACGTGTGATTCTCATAACCATACATAAAGGACTTGAGGTTTTACAGTGGTTTAACTGACCTGCTTGAAAAATGATTAGGTAAGTGAGCAGTAGAGCTGGGATTCAAATCCAGTACCGCCTTCGGACTTCAAGGCTCACACATACCCTCCCTTTCTATAGCTGTCTTTCATATTAAACATGAAGTGAGGGGAAATGTTTAAGCTAAGCACTAGGTATGGTAGGAAAGGGTATTTACCTTCACAATAGAATCAGTATTATCAATGAACGTTTGCCGCCTGTGCATATACTCCTTCTGTTGTTTATATCCTTTCCAAAAAGCCTAAGGAAAAAAGTGGGTTATATAATTATTTACCAGCAAGTTTCCCAGTTTATCTAGGAAGTGCAAGAGCAGAGGACATCTCAGGTTGCAAGGAGCAGGGGCATTGTCAGGGATTCTCCCTTCAAAACTCATCTGGACACCCTCTCTGGGGGTAGCCAGTTAACCATGGCAGAGTAAATCAGCTCACAGCTGAGACTTGTCCTAAGCTTAGGACAGCAGAGCAAGGGTGATAAATTACATGGAAAAGCACAGTTCCTACTGGGAAGCTTAACTTTACCAAGTCCCTGGGTGACAAGAAGGAATAGTAACATGGAATTGCTTCAAAATCTACAAACAGTATTAACTAGGTGCTAGTGGTATTTGATAACAACAAAAAATGCTCGAAAATAATGCCTAATATTTAAGCATCTTTACCGCAGCAAGTGGCCCACTGTGGCCCCGGCTGGAAAGAAGGATGCTCTGTCAACTTGTGGCCCGGAATCCCTTGGATCCCGGAGAATACTGGTGCTGCAACCGACCATCATTTCATCTATTCCCACATTAGATTAAACAATGCTTCATCAACATAGCTTTACCTGATTATCACCAAGAAGAGGAGTTTTTACAGGAAACACAAAACTGGACACAAACTAGTATCTTTAGAAGAATCAAATTCATAACTGTTATCAGTTTATTCCAATTCATTTATGAGCACCTTTTTTATTGAAACATCTTTGTAACTCACCCCAATTCTGATACTATTTTTCAAATCGGAATGGAAATAAAAGTTTCTTGTTAAAAAGGGCAAATATAAAAAATCAAATTATTATTATTATTATTTTTTGAGACGGAGTTTTGCTCTTGTTGCCCAGGCTGGGGTGCAAGGTGAAATCTCAGTTCACCACAACCTCTGCCTCCCAGGTTCAAGCAATTCTCCTGCCTCAGCCTCCCGAGTAGCTGGGATTACAGGCATGCACCACCACACCAGGCTAATTTGTATTTTTAGTAGACACAGAGGTTCTTCATGTTGGTCAGGCTGGTCTCAAACTCCCGACCTCAGGTGATCCGCCTGCCCTAGCTTCCCAAAGTGCTGGGATTACAGGCGTGAGCCACCATGCCTGGCCAAAAATCAAATTATTTTTATAAATTTTTTTTTCATGTCTGTATATATTTACTTTATCCTTTTTAAAAAGGGCACATGAAATTTTGTTATTTCAAAACTCTGGATTGAGTCAAAACAATACAGTCAGGATGGAATCAAAATGATGAACTGGGCACTTGTTCCAGACGTCCTCCCAGTCCAAATCTCTAGAAGGTATAAATATGCTTTTCAAAAAAACCTTTTAATTTGGAAAGAATCACTGACTCACAGGAAGGATAAAATGTTACACAATGCATCCCATGTGCCCCTTTACACAGCTTCCCCCAATGGTAACATTATACAAATATACTTTTATTATTTTTTGAGACAGGGTCTCATTTTGTCACCCAGGTTAGTATGCAGTGGTTCAGTCATGACTCACTGCAGCCTCCACCTCCTGGGCTCAATGGATTCTCCTGCCTCAGCCTCCTGAGCAGCTGGGACTCAGGTGTGCACCACCATGCCTGGCTCATTTTTCTATTTTTCATAGAGACAGAGTTTTTCTATGTTGCCCAGGCTGGTTTTGAACTCCTGGACTCAAGCAATTCCACCCACCTTGGCCTCCCAAAGTGTTGGGATTACAGGCATGAGCCATGCCTGGCCCCAACATACTTTTAAAGCAATCTATAATAGTGCTAGAAAATAAGAAGGCATAGAGATAAAAATCATGAGGGTTCCTAGAAAATAGAAAACAACTAGAACTGAACTGAAAGAGGAAAAGGCAGGGCAAATTTCCACAAAAATATCAAAACATCTTTGGTATGGCTTTAAGCTTGAGGCAGTCAGGATAATTTTGGGAAAATTCTTGCCTTATCCATTTGTCAATTGGTGGACAAAAAAAGGCACAGATGGTGAAATGTGAGCTGGAGGAAACTACAAAAGGGTATAGTTTTGGGGAGGAAATTTAGGAGTATCAAATTTATAATTATTTAGGCTTTCACCTCATATTTCTAGTTTTCAATATATCCAGCCCAGGAAAATAAAAGCACCTGTGTAGAAAAGCCCCATATATAAGTATTTTTGTCAGCATTGTTTGTAATACAAAAAATGTGCATCCAGTAAAATGTTCACAAATGGGGGAACAGCTAGAGACACTGCAATTGCAGTCCCACTGAGGGATGTTCCACATCAGTTAATAAAGGTCATATATACTGACTATGGCAATGCTCTGTATCTTGGAGAATAGGAAGACCTCCAAGACATATTGCCAATATAAAAAGGAAATTTTAGCTTACCACACATATTATACCACATTAAGAAAAAACCCATAAAATAATTATACATATTTCTAAGCAAACAATTTGTACCTCAATGCCTAGAAGATCTATAAAAATACACAGTGAACAAAGAGAAAGGGTATATGTACCTCTGTAGCTATCTCTACATCCACCTAACTACTCTATAAAGGGAATGACTATCTAATTTTTATTTTTTGAGATGGAGTCTTACTCTGTTGTCCAGGCTGGAGTGCAGTGGTGCAATCCTGGTCCACTGTAACCTCTGCCTCCTGGGTTCGAGCAATTCTCCTGTTTCAGCCTCTTGAGTAGCTGGGACTACAGGCATGTGCCACCATGCCCAGCTAATTTTTGTATTTTTTAGTAGAGACAGGGTTTAACCATATCAGACAGGCTGGTCTCAAACTCCTGACCTCGGGTGATCTGCCCACCTTGGCATCCCAAAGTGCTGGGATGATAGGCGTGAGCCACTGTGCCTGGCCTTTTAATTAGGTATCCTCTGAAATATGCAAATGTGTCAACATACATACTCCATCACTGTGTACACAAATACAAACTGACATAAAGATGTGAACTGGGCATGGTGGCTCATGCCTTGATATGGTTTGGATTTGCATCCCCACCCAAATCTCATGTCGAATTGTAATCCCTGATGTTTTAGAGACTTTCTCAACAGCCCCTGCCATCACAGGCTGGGAGGCCTAGGAGGGAAGAATGGTTTCATGGGCCAGGCCCAGGGCCTTGCTGCCCTGCACAGCCTCCGGACACTAATCCCTGCATCCCAGCCATTCTAGATCTAGCCATGGCTAAAAGAGGCCTAGGTACAGCTCAGAGGGTACAAACCATAAGCCTTAGTGGCTTCCATGTCATGTTAAGCCTGTGGGTGCATAGAGTGCAAGGGTCAAGGCTTGGGAGCCTCTGCCCAGATTTCAGAAGATGTTTGGAAAAGCCTGGGTATCTAGGCAGAAGCCTGCTGCAGGAACAGAACTATCATGAAGAATCTCTGCTAGGGCAGTGGAGGAGAAATGTGGGGTCAGAGCTCCTACACAGAGTCCCCACTGGGGCACTGCCTAGTAGAGCTGTGAGCAGAGGGCCAGCATCCTTCAGACCCCAGAATGGTAGATACACTGACAGCTTACACCCCGTGCCTGGAAAAGCCACAGACATTCAACATCAGCCATTGACAGCAGCCACGGTGAATGAGCCCTTCATACATTCATTAGCATTTCAGCACTTCAACTGTCAAACAATTTTAAAAACTCAGAAGGAGTAGAAAAATGTATTTACTCATATTTGTATTCTTCTAGCTATCCTTTCTTTCTTTCTGATGTCCTGAAATTTCTTCTTTCATCATTTCCTTTTTGTTTAGAGAGGTATCTGTAGTCATTCTTTGAGCGAAGGTTTGCTGGTAACAAGCACTCTTAGTTTCTCTTTCATTCCTAAAGGGTATTTTTGCTGGATATAAAATTCTATGTTGACAGTTATTTTTCTCTTCAGGTTCTACAAGTGTCTGGATGCCTTGTTACAGGAGGGTGGAAGTCTGGACTCCCCACTCAGCCTTTGCTTCCCTGAAAAATCTTGCACTTCCTTCTGGCCTTCTTAGGTTATGAAAAATCCTCTGTCATTAGAACTGTCTTCCTCTTATATATAGGTAAGTTGTTTCTACCTCACTGCTTTTCAAAATCTTTTGTCTTTTATTTTTAGAAGTTTGACTATGATATATCTTTGTGTGAATTTTCTTCACTTTATCCTGTTTGGAGTTTGCTCAGCTTCTTGAATCTGTGTTTTTGGAAGGTTTCCACTTTTGTTTCAAGCACTTTGTCAGTACTGCCTCTTTCTCCTCTCCTCTGGGAATCAGATGATACAAATGTCAAATCTTCTGTTACAATCCTGCTGATCTCTGAGGCTCTATTCATTGTTTTTTCAGTCTGTTTTCTCTCTTTCGTTCAGTCCTGGAAATTTCTATTATAGTCTCTAGTTCACTAATTCATTCCTCTGTCCTTCCATTCTGCTGCTAAGACTATTAACTGGGTCTCCACACCTGTTACTATATTTTTCAGTTCTAAAAGTTACTGTGTGGTTTATATACTTTGAATTCTTTGCTGAGGCTTTAGCTTTTTTCCCTGAGATGTTCTCCATTTGGTTTCTGTCTATATAAAGAAATATAATCCTCTCAAAGGTGAGGAGAAAACACCCAGGCTAGTGAACCTTGGGACCCAAAGAACCTTAACACCAAGGTGGGGAAGGCCTCCTCATTACTGCTGGGAGGAGGTCCAGCAACCCACTGGATCTCTGTTGATATCTCTCTGGTTGGGAAGGTAGGAGTGGCTTCTTATTACTTCCCATGTGGCCTCCATTGACCAACTGAGGGGAAAAGACCTCCTTACCACTGGATGGTGTGAAGGTCCTATCTCTCCACCATGGCTCCTCTTATACCACTCTAGCAGGGAGAGGAAGGGCTGCCATGTTACTGCTCAGTGGGCACGAGATCCAGATTTTACAAGTGTCTGGGTGCCTTGTTACAGTCCAGGGGGATGGAAGTCCAGGCTCCCCACTCAGGCTTTGCTGCCCTGGGTGGAGGCATTACAGTTTTTTCTCTGTGTGTGTGATGTTTGGCTAGAGTAGAGTAGCTACTACCTGAAATTATTTCTCTCTTGCTACACTGTTTCTTTCTTGGTCCTTTGACCACAGAGAGCAGGCTTTCATTGCAGCCTGTATTAGTCTGTTTTCATGCTGCTGATACAGACATACCTGAGACTGGGAAGAAAAATAGGTTTAATGGACTCACAGTTTCACATGGCTGAGGAGGCCTCACAATCATGGCAGAAGGCAAAAGGCACTTCTCACATGGCGGTGGCAAGAGAGAATGAGAAAGAAGCAAAAGCAGAAACTCCTTATAAAACCATCAGCTCTCGAGAGACTTACTCATTACCACAAGAACAGTATGGGGGAAACTGCCCTCATGATTCAGTTATCTCCCACTGGGTCCCTCCCACAACATGTGGGAATTATGGAAGTATAATTAAAGATGAGATTTGGGTGGGGACACAGAACCAAACCAAATCAGAGCCTGTACCCATTGGCACTTCTGGGTTGCCAGCCTTTTCAGCTCTAGGTAAGAAAAATATAAACAGAAAGAAAACTCAAAGAACTCATCACTATGTCATTCTTTGGGTCCCAGGGTTCACTAATTAGTCTGACTTTTTTCTCTTCGAGTGTTATGTTTGTTTATATATAATATTGGGGGATTTGAGTTGTATTTATGGAAGAACAGGGAAAGAACATGCATTCCATTTCCCTAGAAGTGGAAGCCAAGCCCAAATAATTTTTAAGTCCTTAAAGTTTATAATTTCCTACATTATTAAGGCTGTATGAATCTATTCCTTTACAAAATTCAAGATGTAAAGAAAAAAAAATCAGAAGTGTCAACAGCAGTTATGACCCAAGACAATCAACTAAAAATTTTTTAGAACTAAGAGTTCATCCTGGTGACTAGTTATAAAATGAATATAAAATTGATAAATTTTCTACATGTCAAGAATAAACAACATAATAGAATAAAGATGTTATTCACAATAGCAGAAAAAGATACAGAGGAGTAAACTTAACAAATATAAAAGAATAAAATTATAATGGTACACTTTGGAACAGATTAATAAATGGAAAAAGATTAATGTCTGCATGGTAAAGTTGATTATAAGGATGCCAATTGCCCCAGAAAAAAACTTCAATGCAATCATTTAAAAACACAGGAATGGATTGAATTTTATCCAATGCTTTTTCAGTAGTTACTGAAATGAGCACAGGGGATTTTTCTCCTTTAAGCTCTTATGGTGATAAAGAACTACACAGGAAGATGAATTATCTGGAGTTTTGAAACTGAAATGATCTTAACAGTACTTCTCAAACTTTAATGCGAATATAAAATCATCCAAGGATCTTGCCAGAATGCAGGTTAGGATTCAGTAGGCCTCAGGGAAGGCTTGAGATTGTGTACTCTTACCAATCTTCCAGGCAAAGACAGCATTGGGTATGTGGTCCACACATTAAATGATAAAAATGTAAATAACCAAAATAAAGGATTTAAAATTGATTATCCAGGTAGAAAATTCTACCATGGGATTTGTCACAGTGTGACACTTCTGAGATAGGCAAAATTCTCTGATGTCACCAACAGTTGCTCACAAAAGTGGCCCAATAGCACCACAGAGACTAGGGGAAGTGGACCCTAATCATGGGTCACTGGGACTCCATGGCAGTCTAACCAGTAAAAAATGTGTTGTGGGTCAGGTGGGGTGGCTCATTCCTGTAATCCCAGCACATTGGAAGATGAAGGCGGGCAGATTACTAGGTCTGGAGTTCAAGACCAGCCTGGCCAATATGGTGAAACCTCGACTCTACTAAAAATACAAAAATTAGCTGGGTGTGGTGGCATGCACCTATAGTCCCAGCTACTGGGGAGGCTGAGGCAGGAGAATCACTTGAACCCCAGAGGCAGAGGTTGCAGTGAGTGTAGACTGCACCACTGCCCTCTAGCCTTGGCAACAGAGCGAGACTGTCTCTCTCTCTCTCTCTCTGTCTCTCTCTCACACACACACACACACACAAAGTGTTGTGATGGATCTTAACAATTTGTATATTTTGGTGGTTAACATTGGTTTAAAGCACAGAATTGCAATTGTTTGAATGTATAAATCCTGCTCCTTCCTTAGTCCGTACTGAAGGCTAAACAAGATAACTGCAATTAGCTCAAGTTCCCATTCTGCTCTTCTGGAATTACCTAAACTTCAAAAACACTGTTAATCTCAGTTACCTGAGACTCGTAAACATTCTGAATAAGTAATGTGTCATAGTAACAGATGATTTAATATTGAATCATTCCTGCATTGGCAAAATGACCCCATTTGTCCATTCTATTTTTTTTTTCTTTTAATGTACTAAGGCTTAAGTATGTGTGCCACCAGGATTTCCCTTGAGAGTTCATTATTATGTTTCACCTCATTATTATTTATGTAAATTTTCTGGTATTCTTCTATATATGAGTATTGTTACCTTTCCAAACAAAGGTAGCTTGGCTGGGAATAGAATTTTTTTGCTCCTGGATATGAACAAACACTTCTCAAAAGAAGACATTTACGTGGCCAAAAAATATATGAAAAAATGCTCATCATCACTGGTCATTAGAAAAATGCAAATCAAAACCACATTGAAATACCATTTCACATCAGTTAGAATGGCGATCATTAAAAGTCAGGAGACAACAGATGCTAGAGAGGATGTGGAGAAATAGGAACGCTTTTACACTGTTGTGGGAGTGTAAATCAGTTCAACCATTGTGGAAGACAGTGTGGTGATTCCTTAGGGATCTATAACCAGAAATACCATTTGACCCAGCAATCCCATTACTGGATATATACCCAAAAGATTATAAATCATTCTACTATAAAGACACATGCACACTTATGTTTATTGCAGCACTGTTCACAGTAGCAAAGACTTGGAACCAATCCAAATGCCTATCAGTGATAGACTGAATAAATAAAATGTGGCGCATATACACGATGGACTACTACGCAGCCATAAAAAAGGATGAGTTCATGTCCTTTGCAGACACATAGACGAAGCTGGAAACCATCATTCTCAGCAAACTAACATGGGAACAGAAAACCAAGCACCCCATGTTCTCACTCATAAGTGGGAGTTGAACAATGTGAACACATGGACACAGGGAAGGGAACATCATACATTGGGGCCTGCTGGGCAGTGCGGGGCTAGGGGAGAGACAGAATTAGGAGAAATATCT
The DNA here is from genome assembly GCA_963574635.1 of Cheracebus regulus. NCBI lineage: Eukaryota > Metazoa > Chordata > Mammalia > Primates > Pitheciidae > Cheracebus > Cheracebus regulus. Next base: position 23,925 of record CAUYQU010073958.1, read on the forward strand.
AATGTAGATGATGGGTTGATGGGTGCAGCAAACTGTCATAGCATGTGTATACCTATGTAACAAACCTGCACGTTCTGCACATGTATTCCAGAACTTAAAGTATAATAATAAAAAAAATTTTTTTGTGCTCCACAGAAGCAGAATACTACATGCCTCAAATTTCATTTGCCAAAAAACTGTTTTTCTTTTTTTAGTCTGTTTTGGTTCCATTGAGATGAACTTTTATTCTGTGCTAACAACAGAACTCTTGCGCACAGCCATAATATTGCAAGCTCTTCTCTAATTAGAGGCTGTTTATAAGCAAATATGGGTATAACGTTGATATAAAGAAACTTGGAAAGTTACAGACAGAAAGGATTTGCAGGCCGGGTGCAGTGGCTCATGACTATAACCCCAGCACTTTGGGGGGCCAAGGTGGGTGGATCACTTGAGGCCAGGAGTTCAAGACTGACCTGGCCAACATGATAAAACTCTGTCTCTATAAAAAATACAAAAATGAGCTGGGTGTGATGGCACATGCCTGTAATCCCAGCTGTTTGGGAGGCTGAGGCATGAGAATTGCTTGAACCCAGGAGGTGGAGGTTGCAGTGAGCTGGGACGGTGCCACTGCATTCTAGCCTGGGTGACAGAGCAAGACTCTGTCTCAGAAAAAAAAAAAAAAGGATTTACAAAAGTGGCAATCTCATTCTCCTGCCCAATATGGAAAATTGTGGGAAAATTTGTAATAGCCATCTTATTTGTTTTGTTTTCTAGTACTATAATAAATATATTTCTGTGCAGAATATCTCTATAAAAAGTCTTTCAAAACACTTAGACCTCAGAGGTCACTGCTGTTTTATAGATCTTAACTATTACTCTCTGAGAAATACGGCTTGATAAATTGGCTGCTATGTGTGAAAACTGGACACTGAGGACAGATCTATTCAAATTACCAATGCCAGCTTCTGATGCACAAAATACTTGTGTGATCTCAGTTAGCCAAGAAAGCCCTAAACATTAACCTCTTTTCCCTTTCCTCGAAGGTAAACAAATCCAGCAATCTATAGGAGTAGTCAGTTACATTAAAATAACTGAGGCCCGACTCCCAGGTCAGTCATCCCCTTCCTCCTGGCCCACAGACTCTGCCGCTGCTCCTGGCATTGTGAAGTTCCTTCAGGGTCGCCTGTTTTTCTTCACCAGGATGCTGGTGGCACTCCCTAAGCTGAAGTTCAATTATCCGTTACTTCTCAGGGCTAAGTTTTGGTGTTCGCCACTATTATGTCCTTTCCTAAAAAGTAGTATACTAGCTTTCTTCAGTTCAAGAGAAAAACTTCGTCTTGTAGTTACCTATTCTATCCCATTTCATTTTTTCTGATGTCTTCCGGTGTCACACCAACAATATCAATATTGGCTCCCCATTATCTGTCCTCTGAGTCATTATCTCTATCACCTTGCCAGTTCTAAAGTTTATCAAGCACTGAAGCAGCACATACTAGAAACCATCTCTTATGGGAATTATTCCAGTCAGTTGTCACCACCCTGCAATAAAATGGGCATTATTACACTTTTCCCATGAAAAAATGTGTTTTTAATCATCTATTCCTTTCCTCAGCTTTTATGGATTTTTCTTAAGCTTTCCACGTCTGCTACAATTATGTTCAGTGTCTATTTTGCATTCTGCAGTTATAAATTCATTTATATTCTATGATGTCATTATTTCTCTTCCTCTCCTTAGCTGTCAGCTGTCTTTTCATTTTATTATTCTGTTGTCTTCTTAATTTCATGAAGTCCACGTCGTATCAAATTCTTTGACAGTATAAAGCAGTTTCAGTATAAAATTTTCTTCTGTCTTCTGGAAGAGTAACTCTAGATGTCTACTCCATTTATATTTTGCAAGTTACACTCCTTTTTCTGTTTTTGATATAAGATCTTTTTGTTTACGAGCAGATTTTTTTTTTCTGGCTCACTCAGGAAATTTTATCAGCGACTTATAACTGCTCAAGAATAATATAGCTATGTAGATTCTCTTTGACTTCTCTCTATATTGACCTGAGCACCTCCCAATTAACCCCCCAAGCATTTGAGACAGAGGTCTGGATGTCGATCATGCACATTCTCTGTACCATTACTCAGTTCCTTGGCAAACCACCGAGGGCCGGGAGGGTGGTGTAGCTGGGGTATAGCTGGCCTTGGCCCAGAAGCTTTGCCTTTGTATTTCTCCCCAAATTTGTTCAGACTGTGGTGTCTGGGGGCAGTTCAGCCAGCTAGGAATCTCACAGTGTTTTATGTAGGGGAACTTCTCAGATATCAGAACATTTTCCTACTTGAAGGTGAACTAGCCACTTTGGTGAGAAATGAGATTAGCATGACACCCTTTGGTTCATGGTCTCTGGTTTTATGTGTCAGCAGGTTCCTATCAATGCATATTTACTTCTGGTCCCTATCTGTGACATAGGCTTACCTTTAGACTTCATGCCCTCTGTTTTGGAAAACTGTCAGAAGACTGAAAAAAGGGCATGGTGAGGTGACTTCACGGTTTGATGGCTGCCTCCTCAATTCTTTTGCCTCTGCTGCGGTGGAGAAAAAAGGCTCCAAATGATCGTTCCCGTCCTTTCCCCATTTCTCTCATCCTTCAGCCCTGGTTTCTAATACAGAGGGATTCTATCCTGGTGGGTTCTGTGGTACATCTTCCAACTGCAACTCTGCTGCGTGCCCTGAGACTGGAGAGTGTGGGGTCCAAATTTTATATGGGCTGATATGTGAATTTTGTGCAAAATTGGAGCCTCATCAGTGTAGGTGACTAGTTTTAGGCTTTTGCTCATTTCCTGTGTGTTTTGCCTACTACTTTTTTAAAGAATGAATAAATTGAAAACTCACTGGGCCACCTAGAAAAATCCTTTAAATGTCAGATTTATAGTTGGAATTTCTTTTATAAAGTTGATTATTTCTACTTTGCTAATAATATCTTAAATTCCAAGCAAATTTAAACATGTGAGCACCTATCATGTGCAAGATACAAGAAGACAAATGTTTGTAAAATTCATTTTCTGCCTTGGACATTACAGTTAGGTGGGAAAAGCAGATGAGTTCTCCAGTGACCACCAAGAAAAGAACCTCTTCAACAGAAAAACTTCCAATTTAGGAAACTCAAAAGTAAAAACCCATCAGACTTTGCCAGTTGTTAACAATATCCCTTTGAATTCGCAAGAAAAAGAACAAACTCACAGCCTTTCAGATATCAGTGCGGTGATTGGTAGAGGGCGCTACGGGAATACAGAAGAGAAACATCTAACCTGGCAAATTCTTCTCCTGCCAGCCAGAAAGTGTGGACAAGTCATGCAAGCTTAAGAGTAACTTATAGCAAACAATTTGGGAATGAAAGTTTCTCCTGCAGGTCTAAATAAGAGTGACAGATTACAGAAGGTGGAAGACATTCTTAGAGATGCTAAATCTGTTTATTTCATTAGTTCTCCTGTTCTTTCAAGCTAGAAGAGCACAGAAACTAAGATGCCACTCAACATCCACTAACCACAAAAGCCAAATTGTAAAGTCCCCGAGTCAGATGTGATTTCAACGCGGATCCAAGGTATGTCCTTTTGGGTCCAACTAGGGTAGCAGCAGGTGGATCTGTGCAAATCTGCAGCGCTCCTAAATACGCCCTAGAAGACTGTAAGTTAAGTCATTCATCATCAATATGCTTCCCAGTTTAAAGCTTTAGTGAAGCAGACTAGCGGCACTGATTATGTCAAAACATGCAGTCAGATTTGTTTATTAGAATGCTGGCAGCTGACTAGTCTGTTATCAAATACAACATTTTTAGGTGACATGACAGTTGGCTGTAAACAGTGGTAAGTAATCCACATACCTGTATTTTGACCACATTCTCTTCTTGTTCATGCAAAAATGATTTTCTAGCTTCAAACTCTTCCCTAAGGATGGGTCCTGAGCTTGTGGCTTGAAAGCGGAGAAGCAGCTCTTCTGAAGCAGACCATATATTTTCACGAATGTAACCTACTGTGACTTCCTCAATAATGTCCTGGCAAGAGATATTTCTTATCGTTACACTTCACACATCATTTGAAAGGCACACATAGAATAGCTTCTGATAATTTATCTTTTAGAAAGTAATATGGATGTCTCCTTTTGGCTTGGTTTAAAAACAAATGTAAGCAGAGCTGAGGAATGAAACTGGCTTAGCTTCTTCCTAGCAATATGATTTTGGCATCTCTGAACTTGGTGCTGAGGTGGCATGAGAATGTGGCTCAATGACTCAGGATTTGGAGGCGGAGATGTACAGAAGACGCTGGCAGGGACCAGGCATGAGGCCTGAGCTCTGAAGAATGTAAAGGGACAAGGATTCTTTCTGTAAGAACATGCATCACCTTCCACCTCCCTCGGGCTCCCAAGGAAAAGACTGCAATGACCATGAGGTCCCCAGACTTCTTTCCCATTTCTTCCCCAGGCCAGAGTAGGCAGATCCCTGTAATGAGCTGGGGAAAAACTTAAAATGATGCTCTGGGGCAAAAGAAAAAGGGGTGGGAGAAGCAAGACAAGTGCTATTAAGGACAGATGGGGGAAATCTAGAATGAGGATAAAAAGGAAGAAGGAGGTTATAAGAAAGTTTTATGGGGGGTATGAACTGGGTTTACTTTTATGCTCAATGAGAGATGCGAAGAAAGACTGGATTGTCACTCCTAGAGTCATCAGCTGTAGAAGCGACTGTCCAGTCTTTCTTCGCATCTCTCATTGAGCATTAAAGTAAACCCAGTTCATACCCCGCATAAAACTTTCTTAGCTTATAAAACTGGAATCAATGGTTGGTTAAAGAGCTAAAAGTGAAATCATACAAAAGATGCATACGTATCTTTAAGAGAAGACATATGTATGCATTTATTGAATAAAACTGGTAACTTCAGGTTGTTTCGAAGAAATACAATTTTTTAAAAGAGTGTTAGACCTTCCACTGGTTAATAATCTTAACAGACTGGTGCTCGATATAAGGAAAAGTTATGCCTGGGGCATACCTTGGGATGCCACATGAGCAATTTTCGATTCTAAATTTTAAATCTTCGATGCTGCTTCTTTATAGTTTGATGCATATTTTCAACCATGGCATATGTTTTTAGTATGTCTGTAATTTTTTGTTTTCAAAATTAGCACTAATAATCCATTGCTACAATGTAATTTTTCTAAAACTTGTACAAACTCTGAACATCCAAAATTAGTCAATAAATTGCGTTCTTCACTATGTTTTTGTCATTAAGCATTTTTGGTAGCAATGATCGGACTCAGATCATGTTTTTTTCCCTCAAAATTTTGCTAAATACTGCATTGGTGATTCTGTCTGCAATACTGCTTCACTGCGATATCTTTGATGTTGACTTTGAACAATTCTATAAGATGTGTGTTCTTGTTTTTTTCTCCAAAATAGAATTATCATCAATATTTCTCTTTAAACAGATTATGATGCATGGATCCATCATCGGAAATTTTCATATCTTTGGGTCCAACTTTTGGTCTTAAATCCGCATCAATCTTGGTGAATATTCCTTCAAGAGTATTCCTCCTGGGAAGCATTACTCACTTTTTAAAGTACCTGTGTATTTCTTAAGCCACCAACTTGTGTTATTAATGCCAGAGCAATGGGCACATGATATAACCACTTCAGAGATACTGGTGACTGTGTCAAAAACAAGGCAAAAAGTGGAAAAGATACTAGAGTAGAAGTTGGAAGCACTGGAAATAAATCACTGTTTATTGACAAAATCTATACAAACTGCACAATTAGTACAAGCTGGTTCATTCACATACTCTGTGCCTCAGTTTCCTCACTTAGAAAAACAGAAGATGAGAACATTTGTTCTATCTCTACTTAGAGGGTAATTTAGGGATCAAAGTGATGTGAAAGCACATTGGAAAGTGAAACTGCATACAAACGAGGGGTACTTGGCTATGCTTATGGTTTCAGAAGACCTTACATTATCAGTTTCACATATTCTTTGGGTATTTGTAGGCACATCAGTCAGAAAGACTACTTTGTCAGAAAGACTACTTTTTGCCATAACTTGTTTCAGACACGTTTCTACAAGGGTTGATTACAATTTTGCATTCCTCTGACTTTATTTCTTCCTGTTTCTTCATGGCCTTCCACCAACCTCAGACAAAGCAAGAGGAAAGAAGGCCATTCAGCAAGATCTACCTCACTATGTGTTTATAGCTAAGTCTTTTGTTTTGGGAATCCCCACAGAGCATTTAGTTCCTTACTTCCATATTGGAAGAAAATATTCAGATCTAACAAAGCCATGATCATACAGATAATCTACTGTCAAAGTGCTCCTCTCATCCCTCTATGTGGGGAGGAGCAACTAAAAAATGAACAAAATTCAGTGACTTAGAACTGAAACAAAAAAGAGTTCTGTTGGCTGCACTTTTTCTCATAGCTTTACTCTTACCTTTTTTTGTAAATACTTCAGACCCGGGCTCCTGTACATATAAAAACTGCTGAATATTTGGAAGAGAATAATGGACAAGGCACATGGGGAAATCAGGAGGACCCCTGAGACTCCGGCCAGTCTTGTTTATGATAAGAAAAAGCCTCTGAGCCTGAGATGATTCTAATGCAGACTTTTCTATTTTTTTTTTTTGGTTTGTTTGTTTTTTTGTTTTTTCCTGAGACAGAGTCTAGCTCTTGTCACCCAGGCTGGAGTGCAATGGCGTGATCTTGGCTCACTGCAACCTCTGCCTCCTGAGTTCAAGCAATTCTCCTGCCTCAGCCTCCCAAGTAGCTAGTATTACAGATTCCTGCCAACATGTCCGGCTAATTTTTGTATTTTTAGTAGAGATGGGGTTTCACCTAAGGTAGACTTTTCTAAATGGGTTTCTTCTTTCTGTATTTAAAATAACAAATATCCCCCAAAAAGAGAAACAAACAAAAAATAACAAATGTCCTAACAGACAATAACAATGCTCACTAAGGCACTGTTTCTTTACTCCTAATGAGAAGTTCAGATAGGTACTATTTACACAGTTTTGTTAAAAGAGATGAGAGGAGGGATAAATTGCTTTCAATAAGAAAAATCTGGTAGAAGAAAGCTTTCAAATGTGAGTCAAGGATTAGTTAAAAGGGACCTTTAGTAGTTAAATACAAATTTCAATTTGATGTATCATGTTTAGCTCTTGGTCAGTACATACATGGACACATGGCTAACTTTTACGTCAATTGAAAGCCAAGTATAAGATACGCTCAGTTGTGTTGTTTACACTTACATTTGGACAAGGGTACATCCAGAGCTCTACAATGTTAAGCAATGAAAACATGCGAAGATGACCATCTCAGAAGTAAACATTTAATGTTTACCATCCTGCTCTTTGCCCGACTCTGTTCTTTGCTTCTGAAGCCTGTCTGGAGATGGCTGGGGCCATGTGTGGCAGAGATGCCCTTTCCAGCACTTTATAGGAAAAAATGACATTTTGGTTTGAAAGGTACAAGGTTAAGTTGCAGGCTGAGACGGGGGAAGGAAATACCTTTTAAATATTGACAACCAAGAAATTATCATTAATTGAGCTTAATTAAGTCAAGGAAAATCAAGATTGATTTCTTAGGATAATCTACCATCCCAAATAAATAGTAAAATATTCCCCCTGCTCTATTTGGTTTTGTCAAGCCAATGTGGAAAAAATTCTGCAAATTAGTAACAATGCAGCCACATTCAACTGTAGTTCATGAAGACTTTATAGCATATCCAGGCTTCAGATAAGTCAGTTCTTCTCATCACTTCCATGATACAGAAATAGAAAGCCAGTCACATTTAACTTTATACAGTACAATTATCCACCAAACACCAACTTCCTACCTCAATTTCTTTTCCCATGAGCCACGATTCTTTATACAAGCATGATTCAGGTGTGACCCAGGAACTCTCTTTTGAATCGATGTCATAATAGTAGTCATATTTGTCGTGCAGGTTGAATTTGAGCCATGAACCTTCACTAGATGCTAAAGAGAAAAATTTGTTAAATTCTACAGACAAACAGTGAACCCTTAAACATTAGTATAGTTTCCTCAATATGTAAAGTAATTGAATCTGTTTTTCATCAAACATTTAGACAGTCTAAGTCAACAGCATCAGAAATGACCCACCAACATGGAATGAATTCGATATATTTAATGGCAGATCCCTGCTAAGCCAAAGAAAAGGAAGAGACACAAATGCCTAAGGCTAGCTCTAGAACTCAAATCTTTCATGAGGATGATAAAAACATGTTTAGCTGGGCCGGGTGTGGTGGCTCATGCCTGTAATCCCAGCACTTTGGGAGGCTGAGACAGGCGGATCCTGAGGTCAGCAGATCGAGACCATCCTGGCCAACATGGTGAAACCCTGTCTCTATCAAATAGCAAAATACAAAAAAATTAGCCAGGCGTCGTGGTGCACACCTGTAGTCCCAGCTACACAGGAAGCTGAGGCAGGGGAATCACTTGAACCCGGGAGGCGGGGACTGCAGTGAGCTGAGCTATCGCCTTTGCACTCCAGCTTGGCAACAGAGCTAGACTCCATATGAAAAAAAGAAGTTTGGCCAAAAAGAGCCAAAGAGAAAGAAAAGCAAACAATAACTGTAAGTCCCAGGTAGAGGCAAACCACAACACACGTAAACAAAGGAGATCAATCGGCAAGATCCTCTTTGTTTACAATATTTCCCTACAACTTCTCCAATAAAGAGACCCACAAAGACTGTGGCCCTTAAGTAGGGCCAATGATCTGCATTAAACCAAAGTAGAACCTTTGGAAACAACGTTATTCAAAGTACAAAATGGCATATGCATAACACAAAGGTCAACTAAAGCAGGGAAAAAGAAAATTCCCGGTTCCTCTGATTCATTTTGTGCTACACAACCACACAAAATGAGAAAAAAAATTTTTTTTTGAAATAACTTAATTTTGGGGGAGGGATATTAGAAAAACCTATGGTAGTCATGACTTAAGTTGATCAAGAATGTCTCCTCCTCATGAATCCATGGGCTATACTTCATTAGAAATCTGTTTATTTTGTTGAATGATTCTGGTCCCAGGCCTGAGAGCTAAACACAGCAGAAAAACATAAGAAGTTCTAACTTAGACTAAGCTAAGTCAACTGTACCAAGTGAGCATTGACTCATTGTCTTTACAGGTAAATCAAAGTTCAGGTGAATTTCTTCACAGAATATTGAAGTTCATTGAAATAACTAAACAAGGGTAACTTTAAGGCTCTTTTTTTTTTCCTTTTTTTTTTTTTTTTTCTTGAGACAAGAGTTTGACTCTTGTTGCCCAGGCTAGAGTGCAATGGCACAATCTTGGCTTACTGCAACCACCGCCTCCTGGGTTCAAGCGATTCTCCTGCCTCAGCCTCCAAAGTAGCTGGGACTATAGGCATGCGCCATCATGCCTAGCTAATTTCATGTTTTTAGTAGAGATGGGGTTTCTTCACGTTGGTCAGGCAGGTCTCCAACTCCAGACGTCAGGTGATCTGCCAGCCTCTGCCTCCCAAAGTGTTGGGATTATAGATGTGAGCCACCACACCCAGCCTAAGACTCTTTAATATATGTTAATTCTTTATTTGGTTTTAAATGCCCCTCACCTGTTCTTTCTGTTTGTCAATGCCCAGGAAGAAAGATGTATCTCTTTTCAATGGGCAGTCAGACATCCTGTTCATCTGTTTAGAAACATTGGTCTACTAGAAAATACATTGTATGGTCAAGTTAGGATGTTTACAAGTAATTATTATTCTTTCTTCCTTTCCCTCCCTCCCTTCCCCCCGCAGCTCCCTTCCTTCCTTGCTTACTTTAGAGACAGGGTCTCACTCTGTCGCCCAGGCTGGAGAACAGTGGCGTGACATGGCTCATTGCAGCCTGAACTTCCCCAGGCTCAGATGAGCCTTCAGAATAGCTGGGACCACAGAAGCATGCAACACCTGGTTATTTTTTGTAGAGACAGGTTTTGCCATGTTGTCCAGGCTGGCCTCAAACTCCTGGGCTCAAGCAATCCGCTCGCCTCAGTCTCCCAAAGTGCTGGGATTATAGGCATGAACCACTATGCACAGCCAACTATGATATTTTCATTTACCAATAGTTGTCAGATTCATAAATGTTTTCAGAAGAATAATCACCCTTTTTAAGGCAACTGTCTCAGTGGGAAGGAAAGCAAGCAAGCAAAGCTGGTGAAAATGTTTCTCCCGTCACTTGAACTGAGGAGTAAAAAATTTCTTAGTTGGTTAAAAGCCAATTACCAGTGGTCAATTCACTTGAACTGTGATTTACCTGTAAAGACAATGAGTCTAATGCTCACTTGGTACAGCTGACTTAGCTTAGTCTATGTTAGAACTTATTATATTTTTCTGTTGTTTTTAGCTCTCACCCAAATATGGCACATGGGAAAAGAAGTAGGCAAGTTTCTGAGAGAGAAGATAAACTAAGTTTTTTCCAGGATGAATTTGAAATGAGGATAGCTCATTAATACAATTATCCGACTGTTTCCCAAGGAAGGATGAGGCAGGAGACGTTACAGTAATTTCTGATGAAGAAACCTGAAAGGCATTGGAGGCTTTACTTGGGTTGGAATGTCAGTAGGTAATAGGAAAGAAGAATTCCTATCTTTTTCACATCTAGTTTGAATGCACAGTTAGATCAGAGGCTGAGGAGAGCTGCTTTCCAGCATGGGCTCCAAATAGTTTTCCTAAGAAATATAGTTGGTTCACTACTTAGAAAAAGACTGATTACAGTTAGTTAAGAGGTCATGAACATTCTAAAAGGAGGCATACTTTTTAGATGCCTTCCAGACAAAATTATACTCGAATATACAGAAGCGTTAAACTGACTTTTAAGGCTGAGCAATCCATTCACCAAATGGTGGATGTTTCAATTTGGGAAAAGATAGACATCTTAGAACCAGAGGGGAAAGAGATAAGAATAAATCATCGTATGCATGCCTGAAAGCAACGCTCATAGCTCTATCTGGAGGTGAAAATCAGTCTTTACTTGCTTGGAAAGCTCTTCTTTCTAGAATGGGGGTTGGCAAACATTTTCTGTAGAGTCAGAGAGTAGAGGCCTGGCACAGTGACTCACACCTGTAATCCCAGCACTTTGGGAGGCCGAGGTGGGTGGATCACTTGAGGTCAGAGTTTGAGGCCAACATGGTGAAAGCCTGTCTCTACTAAAAATACAAAAATGAGCCAGGCACAGTGGCATGTACCTGTAATCCCAGTGACTTGGGAGGCTGAGGCAGAAGAATTGCTGGAACCCAGGAGGCAGAGGTTGTAGTGAGCTGAGATTGCCCTGCTACACTCCAGCCTGGGTGACAGAGCAAGACTTCATTTCAAAAACAAAACAAAACAAAACCAAAAAAAAAAAAAAAAGCAAATATTTTCAGTTTTGCAGGCTATGGGTCTCTGAAACAACCACTCAGCACTACCACTGCAGTAGGAAAGCAGCCATAGACCATATATAAATCAATGTGTGGCTGGATTTCAGTGAAACTTTATTTATTAAGGCAGACGGCAGCACAAGAAATTTACCAAAAATGATTAGAATAAAGGAGTTCAGCAAGGTTGCAGGATGTAAGATCAATATACAAAAATCAGTTGTACAAAAAGATATGTCCATGAAAAAACCTGGACATGAATATTCATAGCAGTCTCATTCAGAATAGCCAAAAGGTGGGGGGAGGGAGTGGTGTAGAATACAGGTTCCATCAGTTGATGACTGGTAAACAAAATGTGGCATATTCATACAATGGAATATTATCAGACACAAAAAAGGAAGAACTGACAGATGCTACATGAATAAACTCTGAAAATGTTATGCTAGGTAAAAGAAGCCAGGAATGAAAGGCTGTGTATTGTATGATTTAGTTTATATGAAATGTCCAAAACAGGTCAAAGACAGAAAGTAAGTTAGTGGTTTCCTGGAGCTGGGAAGTGGGTGATAGGGATTGATGCTAATAGGTACAGGATTTTGTTTTGGTGTGATGAAAATATACTGGGATTAACTAGAGGTATTGGATGTACAACCTTGTGAATATACTAAAAACCTCTTAATTACATACTTTAAAAGGGAGAATTTTATGGCATATACATTATTACTCAATAAAAAGTCAATTGTCTATAAACTAGCAACAAAATTCCAAAATATAATTAAAAAACAATATTTACAATAGCATAAAAATGATAAAATACTTAGGAATAAATTTAATGAAGCAAATGCAACCTATATGCTGAAAACTACAAAAAGTTGTTGTAAGAGTTTTAAACTTGATTAAAAGGAAAGACATCCCATGTACATGGATCAGAATATTGTTAAGATGGCAAGATTCATCAAACTGATCTATAGATTAAATACAATCTTAGCTGACAAAAGTTTCGCTGCCTTTTTTTTCTTCCCAGAAGAATGAATTTTTAATCCAGAATTCCTAGGTTTCTCAATTGAATACAAATGGATTTGACTATAGTCACCCAAATATGACACATGGGAAAAGTAGTAGGCAAGTTTAGGAGACAGAAGATAAACTAAGTTTTTTCCAGGATGAATTTGAAATTAGGATAGCTCATTAATACAATTAGGTAATTCTTTTCCAATGAAGGATGAGACAGGGGATATTATAGTAATTCCTGATGAAGAGCTCTGAATGGAACAGAGAGGAACTCAAGGGTGACCAGATGCCAAGTAAGAGAGTGGTCATTTCATTAATAGAAAATTTACTGAATTGGAAGGTGGAATCTCCAAGTTGGAAATATATCAAACTTGAAAGTAAGTATATAGGGTACTATTAGACAAACATCAAGTTGGACTAAAAAAGATGTTTCCCCCCTTAAGTTCTACTTCTAAGGCCATACACTGTCAAACTAGTTTCTTAAAGATGGATAGTAGCCTGTAGATGACCTCCAATGTGGTATAAATAAACACTAGCCTAGAAGTTCAGAGCCACCTCGATCCTAGACACTAGGAAATAGTGGGTGCTCAATAAACATCTATTAAAGGAATTCTGGATTAAAAATTAATTGTCCTTGGGTCTACCATTCTTTCCCTCTGTCTGAAATCTCATCAGTGTGAATTTCCAAATCCAAAAATTGAGTATCAAACTGTATAATCTCAAAGATTCTTTCCAGAGCTAACAATGCAGGTTCTGCCATTGGACTGGGTAGGCATAACTAGTTGCCAAGGTTTGCCAACTGATCCCTTGCAGATGAGCTCACTGTACATTATTCCATATAGTCAAAATTACTCTTTACACCTCCTTAATATTGTACAATCACAAAGGATTGAGATAAAATATTAGTGTAAACATCTGTTTATATCACCGGTATATTCACATGAATAAATGAATCAATAAGCATCATCCGTATAAAGCAAAGACTCCTGAAATATGACATTTTCTTAATGCCACCATATATTGCCATTGAGATCATAGCTTTCCAAAAGTAAAAAGAAACATCTAAAACATTTCCTAATTTCCTTAGCCATAGATGACAAAAAAATTACAGAAATGTTAATTTGAAAGCAATACTTGTCTTACAGAAAATTAACAAGGATATCCAGAACTTGAACTCAGATCTGGACCAAGCAGTCCTAATAGACATCTACAGAACTGTCCATCCCAAATTCACAGAATATACATTCTTCTCAGCACCACCTCACATCTACAGACGCAGGAAGGTCATGAGAGCACTCAGCAAGGTGTTAATCTGTAAGCCACCTTGCTCTTGGCCTTCCCAGCCTCCAGAACTGTTGCAAAATAAATTTCTATTGTTTAAGTCACTCAATCTGTGATATTTTGTTATGGTAGCCCTAGCAGACTAAAACAGCAACACTTCACCCTAATCCCAAACTTTATGACAAAGTAGATCATTTAAAAAACAGTAAAAGTCAAACTTGCCTTTAAAAATTCTAATCCAAAAATGTACTGAAATTAAAGTTCCTTGGTCAGCTATAAAAGGATGTCATGGAGATCAAAAAGAATGTTTAGAGGTTAAGATTAACTTTTATTA